>CM073775.1:2854043-2927115 GCA_037158775.1 Hetaerina titia | reverse complement strand
TACTGTCATTTCCTGCCAAGTGGGATGAGCAAAGCAACTTATGGAAGAGGCATACCACGTGAGCAATGCACTGATGTTAATAGATGAGACTGTATTCATGGGGTTGTTCATGAGTATTGCTTTGCAGCAGGAGTTGTGACTTGAGGAGAACGTACTTGGGTGAGGAGTCAGTTGTCGTCTGGTGTTTGTCATCAGTTGTGCACTCTCCCTTCTGGATCGCTGACAGGAAGTACTTGCAGAGCTCTGATACCTCCTTCTGCACCAGCTCCTCCATGGAGCGGCGGTCAAACCCAAAATCCTTAAGGTGTCGGAGCAGGAAGCGACGCTGGCTGTGCCACAGCATGCCATCCACAAGGATGACACCTGCAAGGAGAGAGGAGTGTCATCAGCACCCAGACCAGAGCACTTACATCTTTTCAAATAACTGATTTTTTCCATGAGATGCCTCACCCACGCCTATACACCAACACCCTGTGGCAGAGAATGTTATCTGTGGCCTTGAGTTTCCTGGCCCTCTTGCATGAAAAACATGACACCATAATTTGGATACATAAAACACACTAAGACAGGAACATAGAAAGAAAAATTTGGACACTAAGTTAATCTCTAAGGTGAAATAATTACTTCTTCCGGCTAAACTTCATGGGAGTTTTGGGAATTCTCTTGATTATAATATATATTTTTCCCAAAAGAATGGTAAATTGCATTTTATCATATTATTATGGCATCATCTGATGGTGCTGAAAGATGGGAAATGATTTGCACATCTCCCTACTTGTAATTGTATTTAAATTAAAGTGCCTATTAATGGAAACAGTATGAATATTCTACAAGGTTATTAATATTTTGTAAAGATGGCCAAACTCTGCCTATCCAGCCTCCTACCACTATACCCCAATCCACTACCTCTGCTACCAGTTAAATCTCTGATTTTTGCTTTCGAAAAAACTGTCTCCATTGGCTAGTGTGAAATCAGCAAGGGAGGGAAATAAAAATTAAATTAACACAAGCATACATTTTGCAGATATAACATAACCATATAATGAATACGAGATGTGTTCAAAAATTAATGGGAATTTTAATTTTTCGGACAATAATATTTATTTATTCTTATACATTTATGCTGCCACCTTCAAAGTAGTCCCCGTTGGAGATTATGCACTTGTGCCAACGCTTCTTCCAATCCCTGAAACACTTCTCAAACTTGATCTTTGAGATAGCCTTCAGTTCTTTCAGCGAAGTGCTTTTACTGTCATCTAAGGCTGTAAAACGATGGCCCTTAAAGGTTTTCTTAATTTTTGGAAATAGGAAATATGCACACGGAGGCATATCTGGCAAATATGGAGGCTGGGGCATCATTACAGTATTGTTTGTGGCCAAAAATTCATGAACAAGCAATGAAGTGTGAGCTGGTGCATTATCGTGGTACAAAAGCCATGAATTGTTTTCCCACAGATCCAGGCGTTTTTTTTGGATTGCTTCACGCAAACAGCATTGAACTTGTAAGTAGTACTTCCTATTGACCATTTGACCTGGCGGCAGGAATTCATGATGCACTATTATTATTGGTTAATCTACCGGTTAAGGTAGGTTTTTGGATGGACACAACTGCCAAATAAATATGTTGTGACTCCTAACAAATCACAATCCAGCAACCTATTCTACATCAAAGGCCTCTTCAACTCTGTGTATGTACTTCCTTCGACCCTTCATCCCATCCAACATCCCTATCCTGTTCCTGCCCTTTCCTCCTATTCCTGACATTCTCTCCTATAATACAGTCTTCAACATCCCTCTGCCGATCAATATGCCCTTCGTCCATTTTTCCTGCCTCCATAGGATTTCTCTCAACAAACCCCTCTCCTCACCCACCATCCCAAGTACTCCCTCATTTGTTTTCCTTTCAGTCCATTTCACCTTCTCCATTCTTCTCCACACCCATATTTCAAAAGCCTCCAGTCTACGTCTGTCATCCTGCTTCAGTGACCACGTTTCCATGTCATACACAACTACGCTCTAAATCAAAGTTTTAACGAGTCTTAAATCGATCTAAACGAGAATAGGGAATGGAAACAGAAGAGGGAAGATGGAAGGAGCTGAATAATAGGATAGAGAGAGCAGCTGTGAAAATAATGGGAATGGTAGAAAATTTGAGAAATTAGGAGTCGTGGATCACAGGAGAGATGATTAAGAGAGATGGATATTAGGGGATAATGGAAGCTTGGTAACAGAAATAGAGAAAAGAATTAATGGAGTGATAATAAACTAATAAGGGCAAGGAAATGTGGTGCATAGGTCAGTACGACTACTTGTAGTACTTTCAGGAACAAGAAAAGTATGAAATCCGCCCAGAAAGTTACTTACATGGCTGCGTAGATTTTTGCGGTGATGGATTGAAGGATTCTGTATTTTGAAATAAAATATGAAAATAGTGACAAGACAAACTTTTATTATATACATTTGAAAGACATTTTAAAACTATTTTTCTACATAGTCACCATTCCAATTGAGGCATTTATCTTAACGAGGTACACAATTTTCAATTTCATCTTTGATGAAATCTGCTGCCTTACATTTTTACCGCTTGCTTACATCAGCATTCAATTCTGCATCACTGTCAAAGCTCTGTGTTGCAATCCAAGTCTTCATCGCTGGGAAGAGGCGGTAATCGCTTGGCGACAAGAGTGTATTAATATCTTTGCCATAGGTTTAGAGGAAAGCCAGCGATGCAACAAGATGCTGTTTTTTGTGGTCTTCCATCAAGATTTTCGGCACCCATCTGGCCCAAAACTTGTGATAGCCTAGCTTCCCCATTACAATTTCATGTAGAAGACTATGTACAATTTGGGAAAAATGAATTGAGTGAGCTGTAGTCGTAAATCGGCGATTTTGGCGAATTGTTTAATTGATTTTCACCAGCATTTCATCTGTCACAAGGCTAGGCTGACCGCTGTGGTCCTCATTGAGAACCTTGGTACTGTGGTTATTTTTAAACTGAATGCACCACTGCCTCACTCCACCTTCACTCATTATTCCATCTTCTTACACTTCACAAAGTTGCTAATGAATTTCAACTGGTTTGTGGTGTTTTGCCAGGAAAAATCTAGTCACAGATCTCGTAGGATTTTCTACTGCAGTGCATAATGTAACAGGTCATGGAGAGTAAAGTAGCAGAACCACAGCAAGATGCATGCTGAGTGCAGGGATCTTTAGACACCAAGATGGTATCTTTATCTCTACCCACCACCACAATAGGCCAAAACATGAGTTACCTTCTGGTCTGCCTTCATAAAATACCTTGAATGAATTGAAATCAACTATCCAGAGGTGTTCCCTGACTTGTATAAGGAAGCATACGACATAGATAACCATCTTAAAGATTTTAAGGAGACATTCTAAGCTCAAAATTCTATGGTTAGATGTTGAAATATACTATATTTCATTTTCTCAAGCAAAAGGAAATCTAATTTGGCTCTTTTCAAACCAAATCCAAACTTATTTTGACACATTTTACTAATTGTTATCAAATTGTAAACAAATTTGCTCTGATTTCAATCGTAGTTTCTTCAGCTCAACTCTTTTGTAACACATTCCATTTTAAAATTTATTGTGAATGTATGCGAAAAAGGACTTTGCTGATTATTTTGAAGAGTAGTAGAGAGATGCTGGGATAAGTGTGTGAGGTCCCAAGGGGAGTAATTCGAAGGGGATAACTAAGGCCCTCTCTTTGTTCTCGGTAGGGATAATTTTCTGAACATATTGCATGGCTGGATCCTTTCTGGACAGACCTCATATAACAGTGTATACTTCCTTACTCCCATTTTTCCTCGATAGTATTCACCTCCTTTCCCTCTCTCATGATTTCCTCTACAGCTTGCTGATACTCCTTTCTTGTCAATGCAGTTTAATACTTCTATATTCCATTTTCTAACCCACCACCCCTGCTTTATCTCTTTGAATCTGACGAAACACTTCATGACTACTACATTGTGATCAGTGTCCACATCCACTCCCAGGAAACCATACTAATTGATCATGTTGTTCCTAAATCTGTGCCTAGCCATAATATAATCTAAATGATTCCTTTCTGCAAAACCAAGTATTTTCCATGTGCACCAATGCCTTCTGTGGTGTCTAAACCAATTGTTGGTGATAACTAATCCCTGTCTCCTGCAGAACTCAATTGCTTTCTCCCCATGGTCATTCCTTGAGCCTAAAGTAGTCCCCCACCTCATCACCATCTCTTCCTTCACCTACCATCACATTCCAATCCCCCATCACTATCAAATGTTTCACTACAGGAACACACGCGATTATGTCCTCTAACTGATTGTATACCCTATCGATTTCTTCCTCCTTATGATTGCCTGATGGCATATATATTTGAACAATGATCAAGTTCGTTGGTTCTGCTTTTACTTCTACCAGTAATATTCTATCCATTGCTTGATCTATGTTGACTATACTTTTCCCTACCTTTTTATTCAATATTATGGCAACCCTTCACTGGCTCTCATCCCCTTTGCAGTGCATTACTGCATAGTTATCAGTCCAATAATCCTCACTAGCTTTCCATCTCACCTAGCATTTTCCTAAAACATCCACATTTCCTCTTTCTATCTCTCGCTTTGTATAATCTACAATATTCCTGTCCTTAACATTGTCCTCACATTCCAAGTTCCTAATCTAACTACTTTGGTTTTCTTCTGCGTCTTCCATTCTGCTACTGTTGGTTTCGCTTTACAAGGATTCTTTGATATGACGACCGTGGAAGCCTTGCCTCTCCCACTGCCAGGCACGACACGGCCGATTGGCCCAAGTCCTGTAGTTGCCAAGACTCATTTCCTCTCTACAGTCCATCAGAAACATCTTATGAATAATAATTGAGGTGGTTTCCTGCCTTGAAATTTGATCACTAATTATAATTAATTGTCCAGTCGAAAGTGAATTTCTATTCCAATATTGTGGAATGTTACAGTACCGCTTTCATGCATTGCTTAATATTCTTGAGAACATATTGCACATTAAAATTGGTACTTAGTCCCTATATGCGCTTAGAACTTGGTTTACATGTTGCCGGAGCTGATCTCGAGGCCAGGATAGGCTGATACTGTTTAAGAACGTTATGATATAGGTGCATATTAAATAGCACTTTTAACCATTCTCTATTTACTGCTCGAAACATGCGCGACTACATTAATAAATCCACCATCAAACCCACGACCTCTAGGCAAGGGCGTTAACCCGGCGCCAATGGGGCCTGCAGACCACGGGTATGAGGTATATTGATTATTATCTGTCTTAGGTATATCCTTGTATGAGGCGAACGGTAACTACGGCCGTATGAAATAATGGAAAGAGTTGACCCCAGCCGTACTCTTATAAATGTATTTATAAGAGTACGGCTGGGGTCAACTCTTCCAATTATTACGTATATCCAAAATGGATAAAGAGTCAGATGAAAAGCTTTATCACACGTTCGAAGAAATTGTGACGCGAAATTTAAGGTTCCCGAAATCCGTCCGCGTGCAGGATGTCCGTAAGTGATGGTTTGTCAGATATTGATGCTTGATTATCCGGAGCTATGAGGGAGATTCCTAACCTTTTAATTATTGCAAAAAAATAATCAAGATAGAAACTTCATTTTTATTTATTATTTTTAAGACTTCTTCACATAGTTACCAAGCAGAGTTACATATTTCACCCAGCGTTTCTTGACCTTCCGCATGTCATCATTGTAGAACTAAGCAAATGGCGTCGAAAAACATTGTTCCACCTCTTGAATTACGCCATTTGTGTTGTCAAATCTACGACCCGGCAATGTTTTTTTGAGTTTGGGAAATAAGAAAATTCGCTTTAGCGGAGATATAGAGAATATAGCGAATGTGACAAAATTTCAAATCCACATCGCTTTGATTGCCGGTCGCACCGCGTTTGTTTCTGAAAAGGAGACGGGGGTACGATAGTCGGGGAACCTAGCGTGCTGACACCTTTAACATGTGCAGTTCTTCGTGGATAAGTTTCCACCCACTACCGTAACTAAGATCAGTCTCATTCATGACCCTTTGGATGGTTGCTCCTCGGTCTAATAGGATAAAGTCCTCCACTGTCTTCTTCACCGGATCACCCGTGAGTGATGGTTTTCCCACTTCTTGAATCGTGTGCGAGGGACATGTGGCCAGTTTGAAAATTCCTTTTCCACCTAAGAACTGTGTCATATTACAGACTATCATTTAAATAAGCAGTCAAAGTTTCATGGTTTCATGATTTGCCGGGCACTGTAAACCCTCAAATGAAGGAACTTAATATCACAGCAAGCCTATCACCTTTACCATACTACTTACTTCAATTGCCGACTTCCTGAAATAAAACAAATCACTACTGATATAAAAATAAATTAATACGCGAAAGAACTTTTATCCATGCATCTCGCTTACGTCTTAGTAATAATTACATAAAAATGATTACACACGCGCGGACGACTTGAGTTCACCGAGAGTAGTCTCTCGTTTCAATACACTTCGCGCCGGGAATGTAATGACTTCGGTTGTTGGCATCAACCATTCTCCGGGTAACTCCGACGGAACGATCCTCATCGTCGTCGATTCGATGAAACAAGAGAGATAACCGCCTTTCCACCTTTCCTCGAGACCATTCGGGAAAGGCGTCGACAATTTCTCTGTGTCTTTTCGAAAGCACTGCAGCAGCGTCATGAGCGGATGCGCCCAAAGAAGTAACGAGACCAAACTATCTTCATTCGTCTTTCTGAGTGGGCTTCACGGACCCTAGAGCTGAAGGCTGTGCTGAAGAGCGAAAGTCGAAAATCGGGGAATGGGCCAGGGGGCAATGGGGGGGGGGGGCTGGGAGGGGAAAGGGTACCCTCACCCTTTCGGGAGCCCCAGGTCCTCGTCTCAAAGAAGAGGCCTTTGGGACGTCCGTCGAACTCATCCCGCGAGAGCACCTCGCGCACCACCTCGGGGCTGCACAGCACCACGATGCGGTCTTTGCCCACCTTGATGCCCAGCAGGTCCGTGCGGTAGTCCCGAGCCAACGAGACGAGGGCGCGGCTAAGCACGTTGGTGCCGCCGCTCTCGCAGCGCATCGCCACGAACGGCAGGCTGCCCAGCACCGGGAGCCATGGCGGACCTGTAGCGCAGGGGAGGAGGAGAAGAGGGCGTGAGTCTGGGCAGTAATGCACGCGAGAAATATACATGTACATCGCCATTAGAGCACCACGCCGAAACAGAGGGTACCGTGACGGGTGCCATGGCACCAGCAAAACTAGCACAAATATGCATTCTTAAATATAACTATACACTTGAACACACACACATATACATAATTTAAGTAGTAGAGCATCCTCACGGCAAGTGGAAGGTCCGGTGTTCAAATCCCGGATAAGGAAATATTTTTACGTTGGTGATCTGCTCGAATCCGCCTTCCCCACCTTTCCTGTGTTCGTCTTTTATGTTTTTTCCTATCCCCTTTCCATAAATGGTTACAACTCAAGCCTAGACGGAATATGCACATCCTTTTGCTTCTCTACCAAATCAGAAACTATGAAATCCCTCAATACTTATCTTGTAACTTCACTCCGATTAACAGTGCGCATCTCTATTTAATACCTAAACACAGGACAGAAATCTATAGTAACTCTTTCCACATTACAGCCTGTAGACTTTGGAACTCCTTACCTACTGACATTAAGAATTGCCGCTCACTTAAAATATTCAAGAAAAAACTCACTAAAGAGCTCCTGCTCAAACAAAACAACTCCTAGCAAATTTCCTCCTTACCGTAATTCATCTCATTCTTCTACACAGGAACCTGACCACCTTTATTTCTTACGTTCTTCCTTTCTTTTGAACTCTTAACGACTCAAAAGTAATTTCTTATTTCATCAAGTATTTCAAAAGTAATCTTTATTTTATTATTATTTTTATCATTATTTTTTAATTTATTTATTTTTCTTTTATTATTATTATATTAATTATTTATTTTATGTTATTTATGTTTCCCTCATGTATTTGTTTTTCTTTAATGTTAATATATTTTGTTCAAATTTATTTCTGATGTATCAACTATCGCTTTGTTTACACTTGTATATGCTATTAATATCTCTTGTAATTGTGTTTACCATCTCTATTTTATTATTTGTATTCTTGTACATGTTTGCTATGTTCTTTATAACATTATCTGACGATGGGTTAAATGGAAGAGGGGACCTGAAGGTCTCAATTTCGCCCAGAATAAAGACGTTTATCTATCTATTTATCTATATCTATGGGTGTGTATGAACTTAAAGGCTTTCAACAAATCTCAAGCTGCCAAAACAATGAATGTATAAATATAAATATATATATATATATATATATATATATTATTAGGTAATCTACCGTTTAGGGTAGGTTTTTGGATGGACACAACTATCAAATAAACATTTTGTGACTCCTCACCTATCAAACTAATCTACATCAGGTCCCTCTTCATCTCGGTGTACTTCTTTCCTCCCTTCATCCCGTCCAACATCCCTATCCTGTTCCTGCCCTTACCTCGCTTGCCCAACATTCTCCCCTCTATTACCTTCTTCAACATTTCACTACCGCTCAGTACGCCTTTCATCCATTTTTCCTGCCTCCATACGATTTCTCTCAACAAACCCCTCTCCTCACCCACTATCTCTAGTACTTCCTCGTTTGTTTTCCTTTCGGTCCATTTCACCTTCTCCATTCTTCTCCACACCCACATTTCAAAAGCCTCCAATCTACGTCTATCCTCCAGCTTCAGTGACCACGTTTCCGCGCCGTACATAGCTACGCTCCCTATCAGAGTTTTTACGAGTCTTGTCTTAACATCCCTACTCAACGTCCCCGTCATCAACTCCCTCCTCCTTGAGAAAGCCTAGCGCAATTCTTCTCCTTACGTCCCTACCACTTTGACCGTATTGGTCCAAAGCACTTCCGAGGTATGTAAACTGCTCCACCTGCTCTATTCTTTCCCCGCCTATTTTAATATTTCACTTAGCCTTTTCCTTTCTGGAAAATCGCATAACCTTTGTTTTATTAATATTGATTCTCATCCCATATTTATCGCACTGAACCTCCAATTCACTCAACAATGCTAGCAACCCCTTGGCTGACTGAGCAACTAATGCTTGGTCATCAGCAAACCTAACCGATTTTACGAATTCCCCTCCGACTCCCATTCCTACCTCCACTTCTTCCCATGCCTCTTTAATCATTTCCTACACATATACGTTGAACAGCACCGGTGACAATGGGCAACCCTGCCTTACCCCTCTTCCTAACACTGCCCATCCGGACTCTCCGTTCCTCACTCGCACCTGAGCAATCTGAGACATGAACAGGTTGCGGATCAGTCTCCTGTCCCTCCAATCCATTCCTATTTTCTGCAATACACGCATCAATTTTTCCCAATTCACTCTATCAAACGCTTTTTCGAAATCTACAAAACAGGCAAAAACGTCCTGGTTGTATTCTATATTCCTCTCGATTAGTGATCTCATCCCTGCAATGGCATTGCGCGTACCTCTTCCTTTCCTAAACCCAAACTGATCCTCCCCTAAGTTATCATTTGCCTTACTCTCTATCCTTTTGTTGATGATCCTGAGAATAACTTTAGTTGCGTGCGATATCAAACTTATTGTTCTGTAATCCTCACATGACGTAGCCTTTGCCTTTTTCGAAACACTGATCTCACAAAATCTTTCGGCCAGATTCCTTCCTCATAGATACTACGAATCAGTCCATATAGAGTCTCCTTCCCACATTTTCCTAAACATTTCAACAGTTCCACAGGGATGTTGTCCACCCCCACGGCCTTATTTGCTTTCATCTCCTTTAATGCTCTTTCTATTTCATCGTCTAGTATGCCTGGACCTAAGCTATCTTCTTCTACTTCATGTTCCTTTTCTATGTCTAGCCTTGTCTACTTAAGTTCTTTACCATACAGTGTTTCTATATATTCCTTCCATCTCTCTTGGATTTTCCTGGTTCAACTATTATCTTACCCCACTTATCTTTAACTGTTAGCACAGATCTTGCCTTCTTATTCCCCGATAATAACTTAACCTTGCTGTATGGAGCACCAATTTCAACCTTCTTCTGTAAACTTTCCATATCCTCGCATTGTGTTTTCCACCATTCTTCTTTTGCTTTATTTGTGGCCCTTCTCAATTTATTGTTAAACTCTTTGTACTCCATTTTGCCTAGCTCTGTGTTTACATTCTTCCATCTTCTTCTTTCATCCATCTTTGCACTCACCTCATCCGTGACCCATGGTTTCCTTATTCTTTTCCCCTTAACGGTTCCTATAGTGTCTTTTGCTGCTTCCGATGTCCCTTGCTTGATACATTCCGATTTTTCTTCGATTGTACTCAGTTCTTTACCATCATCCATTATTTTCTCTACAGCCTGCTGATACTCCTTCCTCGTTAATCCATTTAATGCTTTTACGTTCCATATCCTAACCCGCCGCCCTTGCCTTATCTTCTTGAAACGGACGTTGCATTTCATAACAACTAAATTGTGGTCAGAGTCTGCATCCGCTCCTGGGAAACTGCGAATTTATCACACTGTTCCTAAACCTATGCCTAACCATAATATAATCTAACTGATACTTTTCTGAATCACCTGACATTTTCCATGTATACTTTCGCCTTTTGTGATGTCTAAACCATGTGTTGGTGATGACTAACCCCTGTCTCCTGCAGAATTCAATCGCTTTCTCCCCGCGTTCATTCCTCGTGCCTAACCCATAGTTCCCCACCTCACCACCCTCTCTTCCTTCGCCTACCGTCGGATTCCAATACCCCAACACTATCAACTGTTTCCCTGCAGAAACACGCGCGATTATATCCTCTAACTCATCGTACATCCTATCGAATTCTTCCTCCTTGTGATTGCTCGGTGGCATGTACACCTGAACAATGACCAAGTTCGTCGGCTCTGCTTTAATCTCTACGAGTAAAATTCTATCTGTCGCTTGCCTAATGTTGACTACGCTTCTTCCTACCCCTTTATTTAATATTATGGCAACCCCTCGTTGGCTCTCGTCCCCGCCGCTGTATATTACTCTATAATTGTCACTCCAGTAATCCCCGCTATCCTTCCATCTCACCTCGCAGAGACCTAAAACATCTATATTACCTCTTTCCATCTCTCGCTTAATATTTTCTAATTTGCCTCTCCTCAACATTGTCCTGACGTTCCATGTTCCTATTCTAACTACTTTCGTCTTCTTCTGCTGTTATTTCTTCCCTGCTAGGGTTTCGTGGGATACGACCGTGGAAGCCTTGCCTAATAGATATGTATATGTATATATATATATATATATATATATATATATATATATATATATAGATATATATGTAGATATATATATATATATATATAGATATATATGTAGATATATATATATATATATATATATATATATATATATAGAAATATATATATATATAGAAATATATATAGATATATATATATATATATAGAAATGTATATATATAAATATATATATATATATACACATATAGAAATATATATATATATATATATATGTATATATATATATACACATATAGAAATATATATATATATATTATGAAAATATATATGTGAGTCGCAATAGTCCAGGGGGTAGAGCGTTGGACTACTGACCGGTCCCGGGTTCGATTCCCGAGTAAGGCACACTGGGCACCTGCAGCTCCACCCAAGCTAGTTGATTTTTCGGGTACCAGATCTTCCTGAGAAACCATAACCGGCAAAGGGAAAGGAACTGGCCCCCCTACTCCGATGTGTGAATATTCACACGCCGTCGGTACAGCCTATCAACATCCGGGTCTCAATGTCGTTCACTAAATGGGGGGGTGGGACTGGGGTGGATGGAGGCGGATTTGTTTCTTGCGAGGTGGTGGGACAATTTATTCATCCGCATACATTTTGTCATCTTTGTCCTGGGTTTTGACTTGTCAAGCCCTTATGATGACTTGGTGAGTTGATATCTTGGTCATGGTTGTTGTGGGATCTGTGGATGAATAGTTAGTTTTCTGTGTCGCTTGTTACTATTTCCGCATCCTCCTTATTCCATCTCCGCTCCCCTCTGGCCTCCCTTTCCCCTTCCATAACCTCCTCCTTCACCCCCCTCCCACCACCTGTTCTCCGCTCCGCTTTCTCCCCCTCCATATACCCCTCCTTCACCCTCCACCACTACCTGTTTTTCCCCTCTCCCTCGTCCCATACTCTCTCTGCACCGCGCACCCTATTCCTCAGTCATATATTATCTTCCGAAGAAGACGGAGCTCGAGTCCGTCGAAATTATCAAGATATTATTGTGAGTGTTCTTTTTATGTGTTCTCGTGCTGTGTGTTACTGTCTAAGTTTTTTATTCAACATTTCCGTGTTACTTCGAAGAAATCATCTCTCTCTCATATATATATATATATATATATATATATATATATATATATATATATATATATATATATATATATATATATATATATATATATATATATATACACACACACACACACACACACACACTCACAAACACACGGATACAAAATATTCAACGAACAGAAAAATAACGGAAGGACACTCACAGTATGTACTGACGTTTCCACGGCCCCGCCGTCGTCATCAGATAAAAATAGGTTTAAGGAAAGGGGATAGGAAAACCCATAAAAGGACATGTTGGGAAGGCGGTTTTTGACCAGATCACGAAAATAAAAATATTTCCTTATCCGGGATTTGAACCACGGACTTTCCACTTTCCGGGCGGATGCTCTACCAGTTGAGCTAATAAGGAAAACTGATTTACATTGAAATCTGCGATCTTATAAAGCGCCAAAGTGATGTGATATGAAGAAGAAGTGTTATGTTCAGAAACTGCCTTTGACCAATGTTTTAAAATATCCGTCTTAGCATCCCTCCCACACTCAGACCCTCCACTGAAACTCGCTAGAGCTAGCTTTCATATGGCTCTTGGATTCCTGGAATCGCCCAGGTATTAATATTAGACATGAATTGCCCCCTTTATGCATATAATTTCATCCCCCTCCGCCCCCAACTACTTCCATATCATCCCCACCTTTTTTAAAATTCCCGCGCCATACACTACCCCTCCAAACCCCTCACCTCGAATGCCTTTCCCCCCCTCTTTTCCCCTCTTTTCCCCTCTTTTTTCCCCCATTTTCCCCCTTCTCCTTCCTACCACTGCTTTCGGGCTCTCCTCTGCCTCAGTTCTGTTCCTAATTCCTCTTGTGAAAGGTGGTTGCACCACCGAAAATTCGAGAACTAGTGAGTCCCTCTTTAATATGTTTTGGTCTGTGTTTGCTATGACTTATTAGTGAATTTTATATATATATATATATGTTATATATATATATATATATATATATATGCATGTATATATGTATGTATATATATGTGTATATATGCATGTATGTATATATATATATATATATATATATATATATATATCGATGATGCGGAAGTACTCACGAGAGCAATATAACTTTTGGACGGCACAGTAGAACGCAGAATAAAACAGATAACACGTAAAAGGACACTCACACTGTAGATGATTTAAGCTTTCGGCCTACTCCGAGGCCTTCTTCAGGTCAGACAGAGGTTTTGAGGGAAGAGTGCCTGGGGAGGGGAGGGGGGGCGGAAGGTTCAGGGACTGTTGGGAAAGAAATTAAAGATGGCGGTTAAGGGTGGGCATTTTAAAGGATCGGAAATATAGGATGTATGCGGATTCGCGAGTTCTCACCTCTATGTTGGTGGCTGAATCAGGTAGGGATTCTAGAACTGTTAGGGAAAAGCATTCGTCAAATGATAGGTTGTGGAACTAGCGTGTAAAGGGATAGGAAGAGAAGAGAGTGAAGCAGAATTACATGAGTAACGGTGATTGTTCATTCGGATGGATAATGGGGTAATGCATTCGCCTATGAAGAATGAGGTGCATTGTTTGCACGACAAGAGATAGATAATATTTTTTGAGAGGCGATTAGCGTGGGAACGGGGTGAAGGGACAATGAGGGGATGTGGGGAGAGGGGAGCAGATCTGATTAGGAGACATGTTTTGCATCGGGGGCCGTTGCAGGTAGGGGAAATATGTGGAAATTTGTCAGGGCGGGGTGTAAAATGGTTGGTGGATCTCAGAAGGTTTCTGAGGTTGGCTGGTCGTCTGTAAGCGACAGAGGGGCATTGGGGCAGTAAGGATATGGTCGCGTCATTGTCATGTAACATAGGATAAAGTTCCTTGAGAATGGTTTTCAGTCTGTGGGATCCGGGGAAATAGGTTGTACAAAGGTTGAGTCCAGCGTCAGATGTGGGGTTGTCATTCTGTGGTGTGTGTGGTCGGGTGGAGCGGTAGATTTTATCCTGTAGGAGCTTTTCTGGGTAACCGCGTTTGTGGAGTGCATGGTGTAGATTGTGGAGGTATTTGTTGAGGGTAGTTGTGGTGTTGCAAATCCGATGTCCGCGGATAGAGAGAGAGTTGGGAATTGATCGTTTGGTATGAGAAGGATGACTACTGGTATAGTGTAAATATTGTTAATGATTAGTGTCTTTGATGTGTACTGAATTGGTGAATTTGTTATTGTGAATTGAGATGTCTGTGTCAAGAAAGGTGATGGTGGAGTCTGAAATGGACGAAGTGAATTTAACAGTGAAAGAAGAATTTAACGGCGATATGAAATTGCCAAGAGAATCAGAGCCGTGTGTCCAGAGCATAAAAATGTCGTCAATGTAGCGGACCCAGAAAAGAGGTTGGAAGGGTTGATGTGAAAGGAAATTCTCTTCAAGGTGGCCCATGAAGAGATTGGCGTACGATGGCGCCATCCTCGTTCCCATCGCTGTGCCTTTCGTTTGGAGATAAAAACAGTTATGGAAAGAGAATGCATTTTTAGTCAGGACGACAGTGGCGAGATTGAGGAGAGATTCGGTCGAAGGGCACTGGGGTGGGGGGCGTAGAGCAAGATAGTGTCGGAGGGAGGATAGGCCTTCTGCATGGGGAATAGAAGTATAGAGGGAGGTGACGTCGATGGTGGCCATAAGCAGGTTGGAGGTGGAGGGAATGGAGACAGAGTTTAAACGGTGGAGGAAATGATACGTGTTTTTCGTGAATGAGGGCAATGAGAGTACGATAGGTTGTAGGTGGTAATCAAGGAATGCGGAGATTCTTTCGGTGGGAGAGTTGAAACTAGAAACTATAGGGCGACAGGGGATGTTGGGTTTGTGTATTTTTGGGAGGAGATAAAACTGGGGTGTTCTGGGGTTTGGGGGTGAGAGTAGGGATATATCTTGGGAGGTGAGGCATTCTTCTGGTCCAAATTGGAGGAGAAGAGACCGAATTTCCTTTTGGAAGGTTGGAGTAGGGTTGTCGGTGAGAGTGGTATAGGTGGATGTGTCGTTGAGGTGACTGAGGGCTTTGGAAATATAGTCTTGGGTGTTTAAAATTACGACTGAGGAGCCTTTATCGGCGGTAGTGACCACGATGTTGGGATTGGCCTGTAGGGTTTTAAGGGCATGACGTTCGTTTGTGGAAAGGTTGTTTCTTGGTTTTAGAGATTGTGTGAAGGATTTATTTGAGACTTTTTGGAGAAGGAGGCGTATGAATATTTCCATGGGATGATTACTAGGTAGGGGTTTTGGCTCATGAGTAGAGGCCGGGCGGAATTTGTTAAGTGCGGGATTGGTTTTAATTTGACTCGAAGAGTTACTTTGCGATTTCCAAAATGCGCGCCGAATTACATGACAATTACCCCTGCCCCACTGCCCCTCTGTCGCTTACAGACGACCAGCCAATCTCAAAAACCTTCTGAGATCCACCAACCCTTTGACATCCCGCCCGGTCCTTTTACGTGTTATCTGTTTTATTCTGCGTACTATTGTGCCGTCCAAAAGTTATATATATATATATATATATATATATATATATATATATATATATATAAAATCCCGCCATACGGCGCACAAATATTCATTCAAACAGAAATAGGTATAAGGAAAGGGGATAGGAAAACACATAAAAGGCGAACACAGGACATGTGGGGAAGGCGGTTTTTGAGCAGATCACGAAAGTAAAAATATTTTTATAAAATCCCGGATAAGGAAATATTTTTACTTTCGTGATCTGCTCAAAAACCGCCTTCCCCACATGTCCTGTGTTCGCCTTTTATGTGTTTTCCTATCCCCTTTCCTTATACCTATTTCTGTTTGAATGAATATATATATATATATATATATATATATATATATATGTATATATATATGTATACATGAATTCGCCGTATGGCGGTATTTCGTGTTTGAATGTGTATTTGGCCAGTGTGGCTCGTCTCTTCTTCTGGCTCTGCGTGCCATGAAACGCACTGCTCTTATCCTTTATGATGCTGTATACTTGCTAACCTACTGTCCATTCTCCTCTTGTGTTTGTCTATTTATCCTTTGGTGGGTGGAACAGCTCCCTAACGCCATATTCTGGGCAATGATTAGGAGCACTTTGGCACTTTATAAGATTGCAGATTTCAGTGTAAAAATACACTTTCTCAATAGCTCAGGTGGTTAGAGCATCCGCCCGGCAAGTGGAGAGATCCGGTGTTCAAGTCCCGGTCGAGGAAAATATTTTTAAATTTGTGATCTGCTCACATCCGCCATCCCCACCTCTATTGTGTTCGTCCTTTTTGTGTGCTCCTTTCCCATTTCCTTATCTCTATTTCAATGTGAATGAATATATATGTACATATATATGTACATAATTCTTTCATACTTCTTGATTGAAATTCATATTTCCTCACGTTCACTCTAGTACTTCAAGGCATAGGATAAAGAGTTCATAAGTACAAAAACATATTTAGGAGTCAATTAGTCTTCGTTGAACATTTCTAAATAGTCAATTATATCCAGTCCAATTCAAAAAGTGTTTATTCCACAATGGCGATAGTAGAATAACAGTAACAACAATTTATACAATAACGATAACGACCCGGAATGCTCGTTTTAGAAACAAGTTCCTCTTCGGGGTCGGAAAGAAAGGTAGCGGTTCTGCAAGGTGGGCGGAAAACCTCGATATATTTTCGTTGGGAGCGGCATTCACCCACGGGCGGAGAGAAAGTCACAAAACCTCCGCCGAAAGCGAAAGAAGAGAGGATGGACAACAAAACAAGGAGCAAGAAGTGAGTGGAAGAGAATTACACCCGAACGCGATTCCTAAGTCAATAGATTGTAGCTGGATATTATTTTTTGCAGTCGATGTGTGAGTTGCACGCGAAACCATTCGCTGAATTAAACGGTCGATTTGAGAGACACGAATTCATGGTTATTATTTGGAGAATGAAGGCATGCTCTTGGAAGGGATTTACTTCCACGGAAGGTGGAGCGAAGGAGGAGGAGACGGCAAGTGGGAGAAGGGCGGATGGCAAGGGCGGCGGAAGGAGGAGCGTCAGGCTGCATAGAGACGAAGCCCCGAGATGGGCAGAAAGAAGAGTTCGTCGAGATGACGACCTCACCTCAAGACGCGGCGACGCGACGCGAAGAGACAGAGAGATCGTGGTCAGCACGGCGTTTGCCGCCTGCACATCGCCAGCGATTGGTCGAACATCCTACGTAGGTTTTGGGTGGGAGGCCACCGCCATAGTACACCGCCAAATTGGAGCAACCATTGGCGTTCCTCTCATTTTCACCTAGATCTGCCGATTGGGCTCCAATCACGTGATTGCCTCTCGCATCCTTCGCCGGTCAACAACACCTCTAATTCCCTAAGCAAACTTTCATCTCTCTACGAAATTCTTTTCAACCAGAAGATATCGCCCGCTGAAAGGCCCTTATTTATTTATTCATCTTGGTCCGAAAACAGCACTTTTTGGACAGCCTTTACATCGGACAACAATGAAAACAACACTAACACCCGAGCCCTTGGTGGAAAAAATCCCACCCAGGCGGGAATCGAACCCGCGACCCTTGGATTGGGAGACGAGGACGTTACCCCGGGTATTTTTGTCTGAGGATATAAGTGAAATAGGAAAAAGCTAAATTGAAAAGATTGATGAGGGTAGAGAAAAAACTTTGCGCTTCCATATTTGGAAAAAGATTTAATATTTTACACGATCAAGGTTTCAATGCTGCGCAGTATTGCAATCATGGTCGTGCAATATATTAAATCTTTTTATGTGGAATAGCAAAGTTTTTTCTCTCCCTTGATGATGAAGGAATTCCACCTAGTTAAAGCCTTAAACCTTTGAGTTGATCAAAGATTGTTCCATTTATCAATGATGAAAAGCATTAATTCAAATCTAAAGATATCAGGCAAAGGTTAACTCCGTGAGGAGCAACTATCTCACCTTCTTTATAACAGCATCCGTGATACATTGACTCAATCAATGGTGATTGTATTCTCGATTGTATTCGTATGCAGACATGTGTCGGAAACTTTAATAGAATTTCGAAATGCACATCATTCTCACCCCTATTTCACCGATTTCATTAATAAAAGAAATTCAACATTTTAAGATTTTAAATATCGTATCTACGATGTACATACGATACTGTATCTGAAGGAAAATTTCAGCATTCACCCAAATAAATGATTCGCAAATACCAATAGCTTGTGCAAACAGAAAAATAGGTGGTCATCACTGAAATACAAAGTTTGCCACTAAAAGAAGCCTCCCTAATTTTATTTCGTAACTATTTTTAATTTTTTTTCGGTGAAGCTTATCTATTTTGCCACTTTTGTTACAAAGTTATTGGTCCATAAAAAAGTCGATAAAAGTAATAATTCTCGGTGCATATCTCACGCTTTCCTCTCAGATATTAGGCTAGCGATTAAGATTCATCAACATTAGAAGAAATGGGTCATTTGCACTGATTCCCGCGCAGTAGATACGAATTTTTCCCTCGAAAATGTTAATGGACGAGAATGGAAAGATGCTAATCGGGATTTCTTCCGAGCGCTCCTTACAAAATTCTAAGGTCTGAACCAATTTCATTCCGGTCATGGATGGCCAACAGAATTCCTGAGAAAAATGTTTTAATGGACTTCATAAAGTGTCCCACTGATGCACCTAAGCATCTTAGTATTATGATTGCGTCCACAGACCAGGGGATTGGTTGATGATGCATCATTAACCCATCATTCAATAAGTCCCGTGACTTATTGAACGGGATATTATCTCGGGATGCGCAAGGTATAATTTACATCGACTACCTAGAGAAGGGAAAACCGATAAATAGCGACTATTACATTGAGTTGTCGATGCTTTGAAGGACGAAATCGCAAAAAAAACCAACCGTACGTGAAGAAGAAAAAATCATCTTTCATACAGACAATGCCACAAGTCAATGAAAACAATGGCCAAATTGAACGAGTTGGACTTCAATCTGCTTCCCCACCATCCACCATACTACTCTCCAGATCTAGTAGCCCCCAGCGACTACTGGCTGTTTGCTGATCTCAAAAAGATGCTCCAGGGAAAAAGATTTGGCTCGAATGAGAAAGTCATCGCTGACCATCTGAAGCTTATTTGGAGGCCAAGGACAAATCGTTCTAAAAGCATGATATTGAAAAGTTATAAAAGCGTTGAAATGATTGTAGTATAGCTCTTGAAGGTCATTATGTTGACGAATTAACAAGAATTTTTCGAAACAAATCTTGTTTTCTTAGTTAGTCCCGTTACTTATTGAACGATGGACTCAGCTGTCGTGTCTCTTAATCATCAGACTCTTTGGATTTAATTCCTGCTCTTTCACTGCACAATATCATCGCCTCCAAGGCACAAGACAGCCCAAAATAAGAAACATCGAAGAATAATTACTAGCTCACGAATATTTGTTATCCAATACTTTTTGGACTAATGCCTATTTATTTGATAGATAATGAAAAGTATTGTCATCTTCCTTGTTTTCCAATCGTCAGAAACGGCTCTTAAGATTTCACCTGCCTCTGTTATCTCGATCGGAGCAACCGGCCCTAATTCTTCAACAATTCCTCCCAAAACTCCCCATCGCTCACTTCTCTCTCACTCTTCCACGCACACACACCAGATCAGTTCCTCAAGACCCCCAAAACGCCTCACTCCTCAAATCCTCCGTGTTCCAGAACCACGCAAATCTCGACTCCCCCTCAACACTTGCCCCACCCGCCTTCCCCCTCTCACCTTCGCCCTCCTTGCCGCCAACGCAACCCTTCCGTTCCCTCGCTCGGCTGCAGGGGAACCTGCCTGCCCCCTGTGCCATCCTCATAGAGCACAAACCACTCACAGCAGGAAATACCGGCACCTCACTTCATGCAGACCTCGTCCTCCTTCAAGGCGAGCCCCTCGGCCTGCGGGCCACCGAGGAGAGGGCCCACCGACTGACGCGCGGACGGAAAGAAGTCGGCGGCGGTATTTATTACACGAATTAACTTGCATTTCCATTCGTGAAAACCGGAAGGAAAATTCACGCAGAAATATTTCCAGGAAGTCAGTATTCGGGTGGGATTTACATCATCATTCCCGCACCACTAGTTCAAACCACGGCTCCCCTTGTTTGGAAAGTCGCACCATTTCCCACGCAAAATCTTAGAGCACATAATTGTAAGTTCAGTAATGGAGTATCTCGATTCTGAGAGCAAATGATAAAAACCATACGGCTTCCGAAATAGTAGATCTTGCGAGACCCAACAGGCACTTTTTGTTAATGTTATTTTTTGTTCTCGGGTGAATATAATGTTGTAGTGGATGATCCTTTTCTAGATTTTAAAAAAGCATTCGATAACGTCCCTCATGGAAACTTGCTCCAAAAGCTGGGAAGCTAACCGTGTAATAGGCTGGAATCATCGTTTTTTAACAGGCCGCGAGCAAAGGGTACGTAATAAATGGCGTATCATCCGACACGGTAAGCGTCACAACGGGTGTCCCACAAGGAAGTGTTATCGGTCCGCTGTTGTTCCTTTTATATAATAATGACATGAGCTGTCTGGGTTCCAGTAAATTTCGTCTTTTTCTGACGATGCAGTGATGCACAAGGACATAACCAGTCAGGAAGATAGGGAATCAATATCTAATAAACTTAATACGATCCAATAGTGGTGCAAGGTATAGGAGATAGAATTTAATTTGAAGAAATGTGTTGCGAATATTTGGAGGAGAGCTACAGTATTGCAAGACACCGAATGATATTCCAGAGAAGAAAATTTTTACCGTCTAACTGATACAGGTTGACAAATGGACATCGATACTGTAGTGGAAAAATGTACAGGTGAGAATGTTGCTTCGGGCTTCAATTTGTGTAATTTTCCATCTTCCTGAAAGATGGAACAACGAAATTTATTTATTTATATAATTTATCGAAATTTATATAATTTATCGAAAATCAATCATTTTTGTTTAAGTTCACAAAAAAGCTGGCGAGTGATTTCGACGAAGGGGGCTTTCAAAACCGTAAACGTAATGCATAAACGGTATCGACAGCTCCAAGAAACCGAACTTCCCAAAACACAAATTTCTAAGAAATTGCGGGAGATGGCGCAACAGTAAATTTTAACGGAATCACCCTCTAATATGCATTTCAATGCAACCATTTCAGAATGTAAAAATCATTCGCCATGACGAGGGGTTCGAATCCGGATCCCTCGATGCCCGGCCTAGTGCTTTAGCCAGTTAAGCTATCGAGGCGTCCTCATTAACTCAGAAATTTTGCGGGCTTTAAAGGAACAAGATGTTGTGACGAAAAACTGTACTTACAATGTCACAGGCATTCTGGCTGAGGCACTCGGCCAGACATCGAGGGATCCGGGTTCAAATCCCGGTAAAGGCGAATGATTTTTACACTTTGAAATTGTTGCGTTCCCAAAACACTTTTTTCGCCTGCATAAATCCTATAGAAGACTCATGCAATTCATGCGAAGACGAAATGCTGCGCATAATGTTTTCCTTGCACATGTCAAAGAATTCACCTTTCAGTGGGATCTTACTTAAGAAATTCTTCATTGTGATAAATTAAGATTCCGATATTTCCGGCTTCGACACGCTTCGCTGCATTTAATCTTCCTCCAAAAAGGCTGACATGAAACGAAGTTCTCATATTTGGGTTAAAAACACCACAATCCGCGAGTATTATTCCAATCACCGTGAGGCATCACGAACTATTTCGCAACGAGGCCGCCTTCACCCGAGGCCACGTCAGTTTAGTGGCGTGATAACTTTCGAAAGTTTGAAGGAAGCTTGCCTCCACACACCCTCTGCTTTGACTCCTCTCCCCACCCTCAATCAGCCACCCTTTCTCCCTCAGGGTGGCTGATTAATAATAGCTTTTAAAGTGTTCAAAGACATTATGGGAAATGTCTCAACAGGAGATTAACGGAGTCTCACCTGCTGATCTGCACACACACACAGACATGAGATAATTTCACAAGGTAGAAATCATTCACCGTGACCGGTATCAGCGCCCGTGTTCCTCCATAAGCTACGCCATCGAGGCGACCAATTACACAAATTAAGCATTACGGCTAAAGCACTTGGCCAAGAAGAAATTTAGGTACCCAGGTTCGAATCTCGGTCAAGGCGAATGATCTTGACACAATGTAATTTCTCACGTATATTAAAAATTCAGTCCAAATATAAACTTACAATATCTGGAACGCCTTAAGTAACTCTTTACTACAACCCAGGTTGAAGTTGCTTCGACTCTGGGGGGAGGAACCGTTGGTGGACGAAAAACGCATATTCGTTCTAATACCTTCGCGAACTAAGGTTTCTGCTGGTGCTGCCATCTAGCTGATTCTCTCAACTTGTAAGTGCTCGGATGCGTGTTTGTTACTGCGTGCGTGTGCACTCCTTAAAGTTATTTCCTGGCGTAATCATGAATCATATTCCCCTATATCAGGTGAGAGGGGGTGGGGGTAGGTTGGTCCTGGGCGCAGGACTCATGTCCCTCAGATGCAAGCGGCAGGCACTTGACCTGGAGGAATCGTCGTGTTGGCCCCCTTCCGACCCCCCGGCGCACGGGTTTGCCCTCCTGAACACAGCCACAGGGAGCATGTGTCTGGTAGCTAGCGGATTCGAGCACTGATCCCTGCCGACGGCTCACTACTCGGAAATACCGACCCAAGAGTCCTACATGATCACCCTTTGGTGCATTTGATGCTCCTAATGGAGCGCGTGCCTGCGAAAGATAATGACGTTTCATTGACTTCATTTCAATGCTCTGATGCGATAACCGCAACGCTAATTGAGCATTTGTCCCTTTCCTAGGTTGCGAGGAAGCCAACGGGGCTTCTTCCGTTGTTCCTTTTTAGACCGACAAAAAATTGAAACTGAAATGATATCCGTATTTAACTACTTCTAGTGGCATAGAAGCGCGTCGTAGAAGAACGTCCGAATAGATGCCATGTCGCTCCGACCTGACGATACAGAAGCATATGGATGGGTTGAGTCTTTGGCTAAGCTGTAATTCTTTACGTGGTGACGATAATTTCGTGAAATAAGTCGAAGATGGAAAAACTGCCACGAACATTTGTTGACTGCCACCGGAAGCCTGAGAAATTACGACGGCGATGTGAACACAATTTCTTTCTCTTGAAGAATTGTACCACCTGAGTGCTTAATCGGTCATAATTCCACTTATTACACGATGAATAGGATAATTTGGCGACAAAACTAATGAAAAAGTAGCAAGTTGCATTTCTTTGGTCACAGTTCAGCTCTTCCGTCCATTTTTATACGACGAGAGTGAAGAATAGTACCGAGTAGAATAGTTCTGAATTCGAAACGGAGTGATCCGAACTGGAGACGAGAACTTTCTTGGTGACCGCAGGCGGTGTCCAATGGGTGATGACTGCCCGTGGATTTCACATGCAGGCAGTGGGATTAATCCCAGCCAAGATCTACACTCAACAATCGAAAACTAAAGAGATTATTCAAGCGAGAATTATTTAAATAGTTCGAGTCAAATGAAAAAAAATCGCGAAAGATTTTTCAACATTCCATCGAACTTTAAATACAGTTTAACAATTTTAAGAACACTGCACACGTGTAGCGTATCTCTAGGTTATCATAGCGTTACCATGGCCTGTGAAGGCGTTTCGCACTCACCCGGAGGGAACTTCTTGGGCTTCTTGAGATCGAGGTAGAGGAGGAGGGCCACGATGGCCACCATCAGGAGGACCGTGATCCACATGCCCTGCAGGAACAACAAAAAGCATTAGACACCTTAGAAGGAATAAGGGAATGTAACACGACAAAAGAATGTCCCCCTTAGTACACGGGCAGCAAAATAACACACACAAGGTAAAGTACTTTCAAGGAACAGAAACGAGTCGTGACGTGTTTTTGGCTCAAAACTCAAAACGAACGAGTTCTGAGAGACGAATGAGCAGTCGTGGTGAAAACAATCACTCGCCGCTCCGCCATAGTTCGGGCCGTTTTCACCCGATTCTCTCTCTTGGGCGTTTCATGAGCCCAAGGGACTACTCCGTGTTGACTATCTGGCCTTTAGGTAGGTATTCGTGATGCACAGCCCCCCTTCCATCGAATAACACAGTCAACATTACCATGACACTTCAGCGAACTTGTGGAACCTCTTTGGGTCGGGGGATGTTGCACCAATCACCATCGTGAAGATTGTACTTTTCGATGTCATATCCATAAACCCATGACTCGTCTCCTGTTAAGATCCTGGACAAGAAGGTTCCATTCTCTTCAGCTCCATCAAACAGTTCCTGACAGATTTGAACTCGATGTTGTTTCCTAGTCTGCTGCTATCAGGCGTGGCGCGAATTTGGCGGCGACTCGATGCATCCTCAATTTTTCAGTCAGGATTTCATAGCACACACCAATCGAGGATCCACTCTCTTCTACAACTTCCCTGAGAGTCAAACGTCGATTTGCATGAACGAGATCGTTCACTTTCTCGATGTAGGGGTCATCACTCGTCGATAGTGTTCCTGAACGCTCGTCGTCTTCCATTGATTGCCGCCCCTTTTTGAACCGAGTAAACCACTCAAAACACGCGGCAAGTTTCATAGCATCATCACCATTAGCCTTGGTAATCAACTGAAAATTTTCCGTGAAGGATTTGCTGGGTTTCTTTCAGAATTTCACAGAACAACGCTAAGAGCTAATTTACGTGGATCCAATTTGTCGCCGATCCCCACGTACATCCATTTGCATAAACGGCCGTAACTAATCAACAAAACAAGATATCAACAAAGTGGTTCAAGATAGTTAGATTGGAAGTTTCCGCGGCCACTACGCCACCTAGTGAATTAAAAAACAAGCAATTCGAGGCGTGCTATTCAAATCGTTCGGGAATTTTGGAACAGATCTCGTGTATGCAGCTGGTGATGCTGATTCTGGACGTGACGCTGTTTTTGGACTAAAAAATGCGGTAGTCCAGGGGTAGAGTGTTAGACCGGAGGGCCCGGGTTCGATTCCCGGGCTGTATATTTACGCAGTTTTGAAATTTTGGACCAAAGTAAGTGATGAGCAGGACATATTATGATAAAGAGGGTTCAGTGCTAACTACGACAGATAAGTGAATAATTTGGGGGTTGTTCTAACACCACGCCTTTTGTGGGGAGCACATATCAGGGCAATATGCGGATCCGCTTTAAAGAAACTCGGCTTCATTAAACGGGTGGTGCGGGAATGTAATGAGAAAGTTAAAGGGAGGTGTTATTTTGCTCTAGTTAGACCGAATTTGGAATACGCGGAAAATATTTGGGATCCTTGGGAGAAAGTTCGGCAAATATAATTAGATAAAATCCAGAGAAAATCCAACAGATTTGCCAATGATTTTTACGATAACAAGACGGGAATGACAGTTCTTTTAGGGGAATTGGGCTGGGAGCCACTTGAGATACGAGGAGAACAAGCGAGACAGTCTTTTAGAAAGATTCAGAACCAACGAGTTTAATGATGACACTAAAGGAATTATAATGGCCCCACACCATATAGATAAATAAGACCAACAAGATAATATATAATTGAGATAGAATCCAGTACATATAGGTAAAAATATTCGTTCTTTCTTGGGACAGTCAGGAATCATAAGAGTAAGAAATCAAGGTCAATATAGAAATACAAGGGTGGTCCCAGAAGTACCCGATCCAAGAAAGAGTACACAATAATTTAGGAAAAAATGAATTAATTTTTTAACAAAATCTCCTTTCAGCTCCATACACTTTTCCCAGCGATGTTCATACCATGTCCATTTGTTCGATACCATTTTTACAATAAGAACTGTCTTGCTGCTCAATATAGCCATTGTCTGTGAAGTCAAATCTTGGACGAATTTGCGATGTTTATCGTTTGTGGCAGTGATCGGACGTCCGCTGCGCGTTTCATCAACAATTATGGATTTTCCAGGTTCGCAACCACGAAATTTTACTACCCATCGATTTACAGTAGACCTATCAACAGCATCGTCACCATAAACAGTCTATGAACGGCGATGAATCTCATTAGGAGTCACTTTTTAAGTCACGCTGTTTAACTCGCGTTGACATAGCACTCGAACACGTCTCCGTACTTCCGCTTCTCAAAATACACTAAGCGAATGTAACGACCTCAAACCTGCGCATGCGTGTTGAGGGTGAATGTTACTTCCACATGCCACCGGGGGTGCTTCTAAAGGTAATTTTTTTTGTGGTCTACAAGCATGTGTGCATTAGTTTTCAGCCTACCCTCGTAGTATATGTATTTGCCTTTCTGAAAGTTAAAATTGTTTATCATGAACCTACATGTCCGTGTGGGTTTGCATTAGAATGTGATTTTTTTTGTTTGCGTGTAGGTGCACTCTACGTGTGGTGTCGTAACACCTCCCGTCACACGTCCTTGCGGGTTATTGTGTAGATATTAGGGAATTCGAAAGCATGAATCACTTTAACGCTCCCTTCTTATCTTCTCCCTTTGCAGTTCGGCGGTCAACCTGTCGTGCCTGAATGGTTCCGTCCTGCCTGTACCCGGCTCTTCCTCCCGCTACTCGCCCCGAACCTCGTCTTGGAGCGCGGCGCCCCAGAGGAGCGGCACTTGCCGGGCGCTGTCGACCGACGCCTTCGTCCCTTTGGGACGAGCCTCCGGACCGACGCGTAGCCAACTCACTCCACTTGCCCATCACTACACTTTTCAAAACGTCTTCAGATTCCCGTTCCTTCCCTTCCCTATGGAAAAATGCCAATGTCACACCCGTATCTAAATTGAGACTAAATGTAAGATTGACAATTACCGTCCGATATCACCGTTGCCCGTCTTTTCACACATTTTCGGATACATTGTTCATTATCGCCCCATGCACCACAACCTCCCTACTACATGTAACTCACCCAACCAACATGGTTTTCTCCCCGTTGGTTCATGTCTCTCTTATCTTTCTATCCTTTACAATTATTTCACTTCTGCTTTCGAGCGCGACTCCTAACTTGGTGGATTCTACAACTTGATTGCTCTAATGCCTTCCAATTCAAAACCCTAATTTCTAATTCACAAGCTGAAGCAACGCTATATATTGACGGCGTTTCGATCCCATCACTGCCATCTTAACGCCTCCGCCACGTATTTTTGGTCCGGGTAGTGGGGTGTCGTATCAATACATCCGTAGATGTAATTCACTTTTGAATCGTTAGTCCTGCAGAAGTTGAATGCTACCTGATACACTGCGTTGTATGTCACACCTGCCATTTACAATGGGACTCCTTATTTTTGTTCTTAGTGTAGTCAGTAGACGAGTTATTACCAGTGTTACAATTGTAATGCGTGTAATGGATGTTGCATGTTCGGTCGCCCCCTTCCATTTGCCCTTTTAAGTGGACCCATGTGTCTGTGGAGGTTTTGAAGTTATATGTAGTACGTATGGTTGGTGACTCAACATCCCCTGCCACACGCCCTCGCGAAGGCTTGCGGGGTAGTGAATGAACGTAGATAAATTGCCAGCTCCCTTTGCTCTCGTGTTCAGTGTGTACTGGGTGACTGACGATCATCCGCTTGTCCGAAATATTACAGAGCAGTGTACTTCGCCCCTTCTATTTGCCCTGAACGTGGATGACATTATTTATTCTCTCATCCCTAATTATCGCAATATTTTTCTGTGTGCCGATGATTGCACAATATTCTTGTGCACTGATGGAGCTATAGAGTTGCGCTGTTTTCAAGCGTCACTAACTGCCATTATTTGTCTTTGGTTCAGTAGGTAGAAGTTACTCGCCAGCCCCTTTAAATCACCGACTTACTTTCGTAGATCAGATCACCAACGTGAAGTCAGGGAGATTTACTGTAGAACGAATAACTTTCAAATGTCGTTTTTTCCTCCTACCATTAGAGATCTAAATTGATATGACAACAATCCCGTAGGAGATTATTAGAATTGACAGTATATATATTTCTCGATATCCTGCATGTTTCTTCCTGCAAGTTATTCTTTTTATTTAATAGACCCATCTTTTTGACAGTTCTACAACATGATTTGAATATACGTAACTTATTATTCAATATTTTTGCATGCATATACTTTCTTTTCTGTGATAAAAATTTTTCGTGTGCATGACGAAAACTAATATTTGTGTAGAAGTGACATGATTGGGATTATGAATTCATGGTTGGTGACCTAACACCCCCCGCCACACTCCCTCACGACGAATTGCGGAGTATCGTGTAGATGTAGATGAATTAGATCTAATGTTTGGGCTCTTCGGCTGCATCATCGTCATCCTAGAACGACGCTCTCCTTTTTGGTCCACCGCCTTCCGCTCCTCAACTGTCCCGTCAGTTCCTTCCAGGCTACTGCCCATCACCGAAACCCTTCCTTTAGTCCTTTATCCCGAGAGAAAGTTCTTCACACCCTAGGCATTCGTGGCCTAATCTTCGCCGCATGAGAGCGATGTGATCGGGATCATGACGACTCTCCCTTAGAGAAATTGAAGTAACGAGAGTGGCGGTCCGTGCTCATCTTTTGTTTTTACGTCGTCATGTGCCTCAGTTGCGGGCGCAAGCGTTTTATTTTGCTCTCTCTCATTATGTTCGATCCCTAGTAAATAATGCAATCGGCTTACAGTGAACAGGGGCAAACGGGAGTAAATAGTCAACCAGAGAGCAACAACGGCGAGAGTTAGTCAATACATTTTCAATATCCATTTTCATTTATCTTTGAGTGTAAAACTAGGGGATTGAAGAAATTAAGAGAGTTCATTTGGATGGCGCTGGGTTTGTTTCGTCGCCAAATGTGTCGCATACTTGCGTTTCTCTAGCGAAGGCGCAAAAGTCGAAAGTGACGCATGCTTGCAATAGTCATCTGCTTGGTTACCATAGTCTCGGTTGATATTGATGACTTTTGGCGGTCTTTTTTTTGCGCTTCCTCAAATAAAATAGGTATTGAAGAATTTTGGTAATACCCGTTATTGGTAATACTATAATAATACGTTTTGCACATGTGTTTGCTGCTTAGTTTGCAACAATATCACGAGAGGAAATAAAGCCGTTCGTCAATCATAAGACCACGTTCACGTAGTGTGTGCCTACACATCAATCGACTATTTATTGACTAAACGAATTTCATTCCGTTGAATACTGTTATAACGCTAAGACGAACGCTGATGAATTGCTAATATAAATTCGTGCTTCTAAAATTCAAAATGAACTACAGATTCGCCCTGCTGGCTATTTAAGGTAAAGAGTCTCGAAGGGGAATTTAACGTTCCAGTGTACATGCCGAAATATGTCTCCAACAGAGAGCACTTTGTTCTATTACTGTGACGTGTATGTGGGATGAAAGAGCGGTCGGGCATAAAGTTGAGCAAAAGAACACGAGAAACGGAAAGGACGAGTATCGATGAGCAGCCTTTTAATAGTTATCGGCGCTATCAAATGCCGCTCTTCCTCTGGAATGTCATCGTTTCAGTGTGTGTAACCCGTTGCATTTCTAAAGTCTCCATTCCAAATTTGGAACAAGACGGACGGAAGAATTGCAAACATGTGCGCGCACTACAAATAAAAGGTACAAATTACCATTCAAAGATGACAAACAAATTACTTTAACGTGATAATAAATAAAGCACTTGGTAGAGTAGCCTTGGTCGGTGACTGGCCATGGAATTTCTTACATCAATCAAGCTCTTCCGAAGATGATCACTTTCAATTTAGCGTGCAAATTTGTTTTCCTTAAATTTCCAGCTATTTTACCACTTTAAATGATTATATTCTCCTCTATTACGAGTACGGATAGTTCAGTGCATGTTAAACCACTCCCAAGCATGTTTTTTGTTGTGCCACAAATCTCCTTCCCTCTTCCATCCCTCGTCCCACTCCGCGAGGGCGTGTCGATGCACCAACAGGTTGTCACATTTGCCACCTGTGGCTTCAGGGGCGTGGACTATAAATTACATGGTCATGGATCAATAGAATGTTCACCTTTCCAGTTCTGCGCGACCTGTCTGGCTTTGGTGAAGATCTATCTAACAAGTGATTGTGGTTCATTTTTACCATCTCCTTTTTCCTATACGAAAAAAACTTTTTAACTGTGTGAACTTAATGCTAGTATGGAACTAACTTTTCCGCTAGCATGTATGTGGGATTGAATGTCTTTTTGGGGTTTTAAGTGGATATTCTTTTCCCTTTTCTTAACCATTAAATCATCCATCATCATCTCTCTCATCCTTTCCACTCGGTGCTTGCGACTCCTGCAACACACCTTTTTGGAGGATTACGGGGTATTTGTGTAGATGTAGATTTTGCGTCGACCGTATATCGGAGACAAAATAAAAAAGATACTTCCTTCAGCAGCAGTACAACAAGCGACAGTATTTCTCGTGTTTACACTTCCACGAGGCTGTCCATCGCCTGTGAGTGGACATCTATTTACACGTTGCTGTTAAGATGTAAAACGCGAATATCTTAACAAACACTAATTAGAAATTCATAAGCTTCCAACCCCTTTATTTATTTCCCTGAGGACAACCCCTTGGACTCTTTATCTCGCACTGGGGAGCGAACAAACTCCGCTGAGGAGGTCGCAATTCAGGGTATCGCGGAGAGATCGGAAATAATTTCCATATCAGCTGGTTTAATGAGCATCAAACTACTTTCACCCCGAAAATTCCCCTCTTCCATTTTCGCAAATTATCTTTACGAATCTAACCAAACCGCAATTTCTCAGCAAGCATTCCTCACTTCCAAAAACTCGGGGAAAATTATAGGTGAAACGGAGAGTGATTGTCTCTGCCAAGCTTACCTATGAAAGTGCGGAGAGTTCTTCACAAAAACAATCAATCTCCGTAACCACCGCGAGCACGTTTTTGCGTTTTCGCGAAACATTCGCCACTAATATTCCCCCCTCATTCTTCGCCCCACACCCTCTCTTACGTCGTCATCTCATATCGCCTTCCTCCCTTTGAATTCCTGCCATAACCTCCTCCTCCGCCAATGTCCACTACGAGTACTTTGCAACACCCTTCAATCACCTCACCCACTCCATTATTCTTGCATGGATACGGTGCTGTATTCCATGACTTGAAGCTGGCGTTCAAGCGCTGAAACGCTATTAAATACACGCAGTGAAATGTTACCATGTTGTTCCTTATATATTTCCACCCATGCGATGGAAGCAGCTTGGTGCGCCAAGCGCTCGCCACCTAGCCTAACCTATGGGGAGCGGGTTCGACACCCGCCTCGGGCATTTATGTCGTGACAGAATGAATTCCATCTGCACTAAATTCAGCTGAAAACTGTTCTAATCCGTCGGAACACTCACAAAAATCGACACTAAATACCACCACACCCAATTTGGAAAGTCAATCCTACTCAATATCTTCGTGCATATTAAATGCAATCGATCGTAAGGCAGGTAACACGATTCAGAAGCATTGACAATTTAGTGTTCTCCAGTTATTACTTGATCACAAGAGATCCGGCCGGACGTTCCAGAAGTGGAATGGCGCTGACGAAACCGGAGGATTCACATACGTAAAGGTGGTCCGGTCGAGAGTGAATTTTTAAGGCCTTTCGCTCGGATCGGAACCACGCTGCATTTGCCTACGCAGCAGGCGCACATTCATAGTATAAGCATTTGCCGCGGGTGTTAGAGGAAGCGAAATCATCACACACTATTACCATAAACGGAACGATTTTTAAAAATTGAAACACTAATTTCTATTCCTCCTCATCTCTCAGCTATATTTTATGCCAGCATCTATTATGGTATTTGGTTCATCGCTTCCTCTTCACGCTGTCGTCTCATGCTTGCTTTCTCACGACGGCGGACACGTGCGCCACACATTGCCCAGCACCTCAAATCTTGATTTCCATCGTCCATTTGAATTCCAGTTATCTTTATCATTGCAAGTCTGTATCTACGAGGAAATGGAGAGATGGGACAGAGAACTACAGTTTTTGGATTTAATTCGCCCTGCACTTGGCGATTCTCTAGATAAAGCGGTTTTTTGCGAATCCAAATCATCTCGCTACTAACGCACGCAAAGAGAGTCCTCGGAAACGAGACAGATTGAAACTTCGCGACCACGTCACCATTCATTCGTTCACCACATGAATTCACACGCACAACGAAGCATCATGAAAAAACTGCAGCACGGCGGCCCGTATACATTCGCGCGCCGGTCTGGCAGGATCAATTTGGACCCAGCCATTACGAGAAGCAGCATCTCGCGTGAAGCGAATTCCCGAACAAAAGATGTCATGCGGAAATCGAGAGCGATACGGCTGCAGATTTTCGACAAATGCGCTACCAACCGAGGGCTAAGGGATACCCAGACGGCCGGGTGGGCACCCCTGCGTCCCCCGGGGGACCGCGGCCTCCCCTCCCCCGCACTCACCTCTCGTCCGTTCCGGCGGGTTAAGATTCCGAATCTCGGCGAGGCGTTCACTCTCAGCACACTCGAGGAAGGCGGGCGGGCACCCTTGGCGGACGCGCGATGGTCGCTCGAGTGGAGGACCGCTCCTCATTCGAGGACGGGCTCACCGGTGGATGTCGGCGGGCACGAGCAGCGGGCACTGCAGAAGGGGCGAGTGGCAGCGGGCAGGCGGTTAGCAGAGATCTAAGGGACGAGAAGACCCACGCGCCCGCAGCCGCCCTCTCCGGAAGAACTTTCTCCCTTTTCGTCGGGACCAAAAGCCAGCAATCACTCCCGAAAGAAAATTCACCCCTCCCCCTTCTCTTTCCCCTGGATTTTGGGGGGAGGGGGAGGGAGGGGCAATAAAGAAATGAAAGGCGAAAAAGAAACCAGACTCCCCGCTTCCGAAGCCTTTAATGAAACAGGAAAATAATATCACTCGGGCGACGGAAGATTTCGACACAGGCTGTGTAAGATCTCTCTCTCTCTCCCTCATCCCCGGCTTCTCTCCCTCTCTCTCCCTACTAAAATGAATGGCCATGGCCATTAGAAGCTCTGTAAATGTCAAAGCCATAAGGTAATGTTGGTATTTCTAAGGCTATTGTTCGAGATACTTTCGTCAGCTACTACAATCCTGTATATAGTCTCGGCGTTACAATGAACGAAACTTGAACGTGGCACGAACGTACTGATTGCACACGCAATATACCACACACACATATCATTGCACCAGCTGCAACTCGCCCATGGCATCCCACCAAAAACAAACAACGTATATTGGTTCATGCATTATTGCTTCCTCGCTTTGACTATTGTCCGCTCAAGTACCTGAAGATTTCTGCAGACATGAATCTCAAATTGCAAAGGTCGCACGGCTTGTGTTCTTTTTGCTGGTTTTAATGGGATTCCGCGGTTTTTCGCGGTTCTAAGTGGATGCTTTTTTCTTTTCCTAACCGTTTAAACACCCTTCGTCACCCTCATCCCTCACCCAATACCCCATCTGGTGCTCGCAGCCCTTGCCACTAACCTTTTCGGTGGATCGCGGGGTATTTATGTAAACGTAGGAATTTAAGAATTCTCTGATCCAGAAATATATAAACATCTGCACAATGCACCACAAGCCGCGGCAAGGGTGTGTGGCGGGGGGTCTTGGGTCGCAAGCCATGTACATGTACGAGTATATAACGTTATGGTCCATCCCAAGACTTTTAGCATCTCACGGACACCTTGTTGAAAGTCTTGAAGGGGTATCCTTCTACGCTAACGGACGTTAGAAAAATCAACACTCGAATGTTAAACTCAATGGGTTAATTGACAACACGGATGTACAGAGCGCGATATTACTGTTCGTTTCTTCACTAGCGGCAGACACGTTCTCGCTCTCCACGTCCACCTTTTTGGTCATAATGACGCCGTGTCCCCTGGTGGTACCCTCCGGAACTTGGAACAAATAAATTCCGCCGTGCGTTCCGGCTGCTCTCCTTGCGCCGCCACATCACCCCCTCCGTAGACTTAAGGCCCTTAAAGACAACGAAAAAGGAAGGATTAGCGAAAAGAAGCGTGATGTTATGGGGCAAAATCTGCCAGGTGCTTCGGGCAATGGACCCTCCTCCCAATGCGGGTCTTTCACGGCTCTTCGGCAGGTGCAGCAGTGGTGGTTCTTGGGTGCCTTGTGTCCCGCAGAGGTGCGAGTACTGTGCCGCTCGTCCCGTCGTTCACCACCAGAGTGTAGGCAGGTTTTATGCGGTCAATTGAAATAGTTCTCTCTCTACCTCGGACGTTGACCACGAAAAATGTTGGCTATCTTCGGATGACCGGAAAGGGACCCTCGTACGGTGGTGGAAGAGCAAGCTTTGTCGCGTCGTTTCTCACGAAAAAGTGGGATGCGGACGACAGGTTTTGATGAAAGAAGACAGACTTCTCGCCGTGGCGTGACGCAGGAACTGGTCGTATGGTGCAGAAGTGTTGCCGTAGCTGCGCGGCGAAATTAAGGTCGTCGTCCGCCGGCCGCTCGCTAGGGACGAAAAACTCTCCTGGTAGACGAAGTGGTTGACCATAAACCATCTCCGTCGGCGACGCCCCAGTATCTACTTTCCAGGCGGCTCGTATACCGAGCAGCACTACTGGCAGGACATCCGGCCAACCATCCGACTGGTGGTACATTATGGCTGCCTTCAGTTGGCGGCGGAACCTCTCCACCATGCCATTTGCTGCGGGGTGATAAACCGTGGTTCTCAGGTGTCGTGAACCGGTGAGCCCCGCCAACTGCTGGCACAGATGAGATTCACACTGTCGGCCTTGGTCCGTCGTCATCCGTGGTGGAGTGCCGAAGCGAACGACCCAATTCCGGAAAAATTCTTTTGTGACCGTGTCAGCTGTTGTGTCCCTTACCGAGAACGCCTCTGGCCATCTTGAAAAGCGATCGACACGTCAGGCAATATCGATATCCTGCGGACACTGGCAAGGGGCCTACAATGTCGATATGCACATGCTCAAAACGCTGGGTGGGCGGCGCAAAACCTCCCACAGGAGACACTGCGTGGCGATGAATCTTCGCTCGCTGGCAGGTAATACAAGCGCGCGTCCATGCACGGCAACCTTTGCGCATCGAAGGCCACACAAATCGTTCTGCGACCAACTTAGTGGAAGCCCGTATTCCTGGGTGAGACAAGCAATGCAGCGAGTCAAAGACTGACTTCCGGAAGGGTTCAGTCACACAAGGGCGGACTGACGGTGTCGACACGTCACGATATAACTGAAATTCACACTCGGGAACGCGCATCATATTCAACCCGCGCAATCCAAGCCGTCATTCCACCGCACAGGTTCATTCCCTTTTACTCCCCCCCTTAGGACCTCGTTTAGTGGTGGTTGGATTGCCGCAGCCTTTGGTATGAGCCGCCTATAAAAGTAAATCATACCCAAGAATTGGCGCAGTTTGTTCACAGTTTCCGGGACAGGAAAGCACTTAATCGCGTCTATTTTCGCCGTCGTCGGCTTAACCCCGGATGCACTGACACAGTAGCCTAAGAAGGAGACTTCCGTCCTACCTAATACGCATTTGGCGGGATTTACCAACACTCCGTACTCCCGCAAATGCGGAAATAGTTCACATAGATGGTGCTCGTGTTCTTTAACGTCCATCGAGGCGACTAAAATATCGTCTAAATATGCGTACGAATGGTCCAAACCCCTTAACACCTCATCGATGAACCTTTGAAATGTTTGAGCTGCGCTTCTCAGGCCAAACAGCATGCATGGGAATTCAAAGAGTCCGAATGGCGTGATGATTGCCGTTTTGGAAATGTCGTCGGGGCACACGGGTATTTGGTGGTACGCGCGTACGAGGTCAACGCGCGAAAATAGTCTTACCGGCCAGATTGTGCGCAAAATCGGCGATATGAGGCACCGGATATCGGTCGGGGATGATCCGCGCGTTGAGACCACGATAATCCCCGCAGGGACGCCACTCGCCATTCTTCTTGGGCACCAGATGCAGAGCCGAGGCCGGGGACTGTCCGACCGTCGGACCGTACCGCTACGTAGCATCTCGTGGGACTCCTTTTTGGCGATGGCGAGCTTATCTGGTGCTAGTCTCCGGGGCTTGCAGGCGACTAGGGGTCCGGACGTCACCTTGATGTGATGCATAGTCGTGTGCCGGTGCTCCCTCGGTGTGCCAGCTGGGCGAGTGATCTCAGAGAATTCGGTCAGAACCTCATGAAATCGAGATGATTCGATTACAGTCTTCACCTGCGGGACCGAACACGGCACAATGCGACCGCCGGTGCCCAATGACGTGGTCCCATCTGTCATTCGCTGTCGGCGGACGTCCAATAAAAGGCTGTGAAAGGACAAAGTGGTTATCGTCCCTTCACCAGCGATCGCGGGTAAACGCAAAGATCGGAACCGGTGTCGACCAGGAATTAAGTCTTCGTCACCGAGTCCACAACATGCAGGCGGCGGGGCTGGGGGCAGCGGGCGTCTGCCGCAATTACGCCCTGCCCTCGTGGTTTTCCGTCTTATAGGCGCACGGGGAACGGCACTTAGTCGCGCGAGCACCAAAAGTAACATGGTACCAGCACCACCTTGCATCTGGAGGCGCGGAAGGGCTGCGTACACGCCACTGTCGGATCATGGAACGTTTCCGTCCGCGAAACTCCGGACAAGAAGCAGTCAACGCGGCCACCTGTTGTGTCAGGGCCGCTATCTGCCTTCGAAGTTCCTCCACTCCAGAATGCGGCGTGACACTGGCGACTTGCGGGGGACGCGGCACCTCGAGCACCTTGTCGGCAAGTTTCGACAGGCGCGGCACCTCGTGCACCTTGGCGGCAAGTTTCGACAGGCTTTCCAGTTCTACCGAGTCTTGTGAGGCCAGGATGGACTGTGTGTGGGATGGAAAGCGATTCATCCACAGCGTCTTCAGAAAGTCGTCTGGCATGGCAACGCCAGCCAACGTCCGTAGATGGCGTAAGAACTTGGATGGCTTTCGGTCTCCCAATTCCTCGTGCTCGAGGAGTTGCCGTATTTTCTGCGCCTGCGAGACGGAGATTCGTTGGATTAATTCCTCCTTAATCTTCTGGCATGGGTCTGCCCTGGGGGGATTCACTATAATGTCCTCCACTTCCAGCGCGTGGCGATTGTCTAACTGGGCAACCACGCGGGAATACTTAGTCGCCTAACTCGTTATTCCCACTAGTGAGAACTGAACTTCCAGCTGCGAAAACCATAGATCCGGCTTTTCTGGCAAAAGAGGCGGAACTCGCACCACCACTCTGTTTAAGATTGACTCCTCCGAACCGTTGCTTGGAGGCGGCATTTTACACCACGTGGCGCTTCAAGTAACACTACGAAAAAATGCAAACTTTAGCTCGCGCGTGATCACGTCGGGGTCACCAATGAAGGGGTATCCTTCTACGCTAACGGACGTTAGAAAAATCAACATTCGAATGTTAAACTCAACGGGTTAATTGACAACACGGATGTGCAGAGCGCGATCTTACTGCTCATTCTTCACTAGCGGCAGACACGTTCTCTCTCTCTCCACGTCCACCTTTTTGGTCGTAATGACGCCGTGTCTCCTGGTGGTACCCTCCGGAACTTGGAACAAATAAATTCCGCCGTGCGTTCCGGCTGCTCTCCTTGCGCCGTCACAATCTTTTTGAAATTCAAAAATATTGCATTATACCTGAAGAATTCTGCATGTCCGGGTTTTCACCGCGTTGTTGTTTGTCAAACAACAACGCGGTGAAAACCCGGACATGCAGAATTCTTCAAGCCACCGCCGCGAAAATCTACGCAGCCATTGCATTATACCTGTTTATTTGCGAATGATTTTGTCTTTCGACGATTCAATTCCTCTCGCACTGCTCCTTCGTCCTTTTAATCTTCAAATGCGTGCGCGATCTTTCGTTTTATTTACGATATATCGATTCTCAACCCATATCTATGGCACTCAAATTATTATTAGCTAATCTACCGGTTAAGGTAGGTTTTTGGATGGACACAACTATCAAATAAACATTTTGTGACTCCCCACCTAGCAAACTAATCTATATCAGGTCCCTCTTCATCTCGGTGTACTTCTTTCCTCCCTTCATCCCGTCCAACATCCCTATCCTGTTCCTACCCTTACCTCGCTTGCCCAACATTCTCCCCTCTATTACCCTCTTCAACATTCCACTACCGCTCAATACGCCTTTCATCCATTTTTCCTGCCTCCATAGGATTTCTCTCAACAAACCCCTCTCCTCCCCCACCATTTCTAGTACTTCCTCATTTGTTTTCCTTTCGGTCCATTTCACCTTCTCCATTCTTCTCCACACCCACATTTCAAAAGCCTCCAATCTACGTCTATCCTCCTGCTTCAGCGACCACGTTTCCGCGCCGTACATAGCTACGCTCCATATCAGAGTTTTTACGAGCCTTGTCTTAACATCCCTACTCAACGTCCCCGTCATCAACTCCCTCCTCCTTGAGAAAGCCTACTTGCCTAGCGCAATTCTTCTCCTTACGTCCCTACCACTTTGACCGTGTTGTTCCAAAACACTTCCGAGATATGTAAACTGTTCTACCTGCTCTATTTTTTCCCCGCCTATTTTAATATTTAGCTTAGCTTTTTTCTTTCTGGAAATTCGCATAACCTTTGTTTTACTAATATTGATTCTCATTCCATATTTATCGCACTGAACCCCCAATTCACTCAACAATGCTTGCAACCCCTTGGCTGACTGAGCAACTAATGCTTGGTCATCAGCAAACCTAACCGATTTTACGAATTCCCCTCCGACTTTCATTCCTACCTCCAGTTCTTCCCATGCCTCTTTAATCATTTCCTCTACATATACGTTGAACAGTACCGGGGACAATGGGCAACCCTGCCTTACACCTCTTCCTAACACTGCCCATCCGGACTCTCCGTTCCCCACTCGCACCTGAGCAGTCTGAGATATGTACAGGTTGCGGATCAGTCTCCTGTCCCTCCAATCCATTCCTATTTTCTGCAATACCCGCATTAATTTTTCCCAATTCACTCTATCAAACGCTTTTTCGAAATCTACAAAACAGGCAAAAACGTCCTGATTGTATTCTATATTCCTCTCGACTAGTGATCTCATTACTGCAATGGCATCACGCGTACCTCTTCCTTTCCTGAACCCAAACTGATCATCCCCTAAGTAATCATTTGCCTTACTCTCTATCCTTTTGTTGATGATCCTGAGAATAACTTTAGCTGCGTGGGATATCAAACTTATTGTTCTGTAATCCTCACATGACGAAGCCTTTGCCTTTTTTGGAATAGGAACTAACACCGATCTCACAAAATCTTCCGGCCAGATTCCTTCCTCATAGATACTACGAATCAGTCCATATAAGGCCTTCTTCCCACCTTTCCCTGACCATTTCAGCATTTCTACAGGAATATTGTCCACCCCTACTGCCTTATTTGCTTTCATCTCCTTTAATGCCCTTTCTATTTCATCGTCGAGTATGCCTGGACCTAAGCTATCTTCTTCTACGTCATGTTCCTTTTCTATGTCTAACCTTGTCGGCCTAAGTTCTTTACCATACAGTGTTTCTATATATTCCTTCCATCTCTCTTGGATTTTTCCTGGTTCAACTATTATCTTACCCCATTTATCTTTAACTGTTAGCACAGATCTTGCCTTCTTACTTCCCGATAATAACTTAACCTTGCTGTATAGAGCACCAATTTCACCCTTCTTCTGTAAACTTTCCATATCCTCGCATTGCGTTTTCCACCATTCTTCTTTTGCTTTATTTGTGGCCCTTCTCAATTTATTGTTTAACTCTTTGTACTTCATTTTGCCTAACTCTGTGTTTACATTTTTCCATCTTCTTCTCTCATCCATCTTTGCAATCATCTCATCCGTTACCCATGGTTTCCTTATCCTTTTCCCGTTAACAGTTCCTATAGTGTCTTTAGCGGCTTCCAATATCCCTTTCTTGATACCTTCCCATTTTTCTTCGATAGTACTCAGTTCCTTACCGTCATCCATCATTTTCTCTACAGCCTCCTGATACTCCTTCCTCGTTAATTCATTTACTGCTTCTAAATTCCATTTTTTAACCCGCCGCCCTTGCCTTATCTTCTTGAAACGAACGTTACATTTCATAACAACTAAATTGTGGTCAGAGTCCGCATCCGCTCCTGGGAAACTGTGCGAATTTATCACACTGTTCCTAAACCTGTGCCTAACCATAATATAATCTAACTGATACCTTTCTGAGTCACCTGGCATTTTCCATGTATTTTCCACGCCTTTTGTGGTGTCTAAACCATGTGTTAGTGATGACTAACCCCTGTCTCCTGCAGAATTCAATTGCTTTCTCCCCGCGTTCATTCCTCGTGCCTAACCCATAGTCCCCCACCTCACTACCATCTCTTCCTTCGCCTACCGTCGCATTCCAATCCCCCATCACTATTAATGTTTCCCTGCAGGAACACTCGCGATGATATCCTCTAACTCATCATACATCCTATGGACTTCTTCCTCCTTGTGGTTGCTCGGTGGCATGTATACCTGAATAATGACCAAGTTCGTCGGCTCTGCTTTAATCTCTACGAGTAAAAATTCTATCTGTCGCTTGCTCTATGTTGACTACGCTTCTTCCTACCCCTTTATTTAAAATTACGGCAACCCCTCGTTGGCTCTCGTCCCCGCCGCTGTATATTACTCTATAATTGTCACTCCAGTAATCCCCGCTATCCTTCCATCTCACCTCGCAGAAGCCTAAAACATCTATGTTACCTCTTTCCATCTCTCGCTTAATATTTTCTAATTTGCCTCTCCTCAACATTGTCCTGACGTTCCAGGTTCCTATTCTAACTACTTTCGCCTTCTTCTGAGTCTTCTGTCCTGCTGCAGTTATTTCTTCCCTGCAAGGGTTTCGTGGGATGACGACGCGGAAGCCTTGCCTCTCCCGCTGCCGGGCACGACACACGGCCTCTTGGGCCGAGTCCCGTAGTTGCCAGGACTCATATTATCTATAGTGCCCATCATTATATTCTTGGGAATCATAATTGAGGTGGTTTCCCGTTGCCTTCCTCAATAGTGTTTTAACGTGACACCATCACTTAATGGCCGCCCCACTGGGGTCAGACGCCATTGCAGCCGCCTCACTGAGGAACAGACGCTGCGTGGACTACCTTTCGTCTGGCTCCTAACCTTCGACCTATCTGGCATGGGTGACCCTTCCAGGAGTAATTGTTATTACTCCCGCCAGCACAGCTCTAGGGGTCATCGGAACACACAAGCCCTTCCACCACGACAAGGTTGTAGTCCATGGGAGGGGGCACTCAAATATTAGTATAAAAAGGTAGGAAGGTAACATTAAAGAAAATCTGTGAAATGCAATGTAATTAGATTCATAGGGAGTGTACGGATCATGGGAGAAATGCTTTGAGGGGCAGTAGAAAACTTATTCTGCGTGTGTTGATTAGGAGAATGATTTGGATGGGGACGCAACCGCTACCAGTTACACTTGCAAGCCTTACGTTGCCAAACAACTTGATACCGCTTGAACTGCAATGGGCCCTGCTTCGATATCGCATACTGTCGACCTCGAGTAATAATTTTTGGGATTCAGAAATTAATTCTTCGAAATTTGGAGGCAAAGTGGCCTGCTGTGATAATGTCGGCATTGAAAATTACGGATGTGTGTAAGGGCGAATTCTTCAGTCTCGCAGGATGAAGGCGAAGGAGGAAGATTGGTGGGTGTGGTGGAAGGGAGGAGGCCTTCGAGGTATCCGTAGGGTGCGGGGGGAAGTGTAGGACACCTTTTGGAGAACTTCAAAAAGACGGGCATGGCATGGAGAGGGCAGGTGCATGCGCTGTTGTGAAAGACGTGGGTAATGCCTGGGGGTCAATGCCTTCGTTTGCGATCTAGCAACCTACGAAGATGGGAAATAATTGCCAAGATCCGTACATCATCTCATCCGTCATCAACTCCCTCCTCCTTGAGAAAGCCTCCTTGCCTAGCGCAATTCTCTCCTTGCGTCCCTACTACTTTGACCGTGTTCGTCCAAAACACTTCCGAGATATGTAACCTGTTCTACCTGCTCTATTTTTTTCGCCTCCTATTTCAATGTTTAGCTAAGCCTTTTTCTTTCTGGAAAATCGCATAACCTTTGTTTTATTAATATTGATTTTCACCCCATATTTACCGCACTAAACCTCCAATTCACTCAGCAATGCTTGCAACCCCTTGGCCGACTGAGCAACTAACTATTGGTCGCCAGCAAACCTAACATATTTTACGAATTCCCCTCCGACTTTCATTCCTACCTCCAGTTCTTCCCATTCCTCTTTAATCATTTCCTCCACATATACGTTGAACAGCACCGGTGACAATGAGCAACCCTGCCTTACCCCTCTTCCTAACAATACTCATCCGGATTCTCCGTTCCCCACTCACACCTGAGCGGTGTGAGATATTTACAGGCTGCGGATCAGTCTCCTGTCCCTCCATTTCATTCCTATTTTCTGCAATACAGGCATTAGTTTATCCCAATTCACTCTATCAAACGCTTTTTCGAAATCTGCGAAACAGGAAAATACGTACTGATTGCATTGTATATTCCTATCGATTAGTGATCTCATTACTGCAAGGGCATTGCGCGTACCTCTTCCTTTCCTAAACCCAAACTGATCCTCCCCTAAGTTATCATTTGTCTTACTCTCTATCCTTTTGTTGATGATCCTGAGAATAACTTTAGCTGCGTGCGATATCAAACTTATTATTCTGTAATCCTCACATGACGTAGCCTTTGCCTTTTTCGAAACACTGATCTCACAAAATCTTTCGGCCAGATTCCTTCCTCATAGATACTACGAATCAGTCCATATAGAGTCTCCTTCCCACATTTTCCTAAACATTTCAACAGTTCCACAGGGATGTTGTCCACCCCCACGGCCTTATTTGCTTTCATCTCCTTTAATGCTCTTTCTATTTCATCGTCTAGTATGCCTGGACCTAAGCTATCTTCTTCTACTTCATGTTCCTTTTCTATATCTAACCTTTTCGGCCTAAGTTCTTTACCATACAGTTTTTCCATATATTCCTTCCATCTCTCTTGGATTTTGCCTGGTTCAACTATCATCTTACCCCACTTATCTTTAACTGTTAGCACAGATCTTGCCTTCTTACTTCCCGATAATAAGTTTACCTTGCTGTATAAGGCCCCAATTTCACCCTTCCTCTGTAAACGTTTTCCATATCCTCGCATTGCGTTTTCCACCATTCTTCTTTCACTTTATTTGTGGCCCTTCTCAATTTATTGTTAAACTCTTTGTACTTCATTTTGCCTAACTTTGTGTTTACATTTTTCCATCTTCTTCTCTCATCCATCTTTGCACTCATCTCATCCGTTACCCATTGTTTCCTTATCCTTTTCCCGTTTAAGATTCCTATAGTGTCTTTCGCGGCTTCCGATATCCCTTGCTTGATACATTCCCGTTTTTTTTTCGATAGTACTCAGTTCTTTATCGTCATCCATCATTTTCTCTACAGCCTGCTGATACTTCTTCATCGTTACTCCATTCAATGCTTCTACATTCCATTTCCTAACACACCGTCTTTGCATTGTCTTTTTTTAAGCGGAATTTACACTTCATAACAACTAAATTTTGGTCTGAGTTCACGTAATATAATGTACTAAATGTCTATTAAGCTTTTGACTAGGAAACATACACCTCTATGGTTGTAACTACAAATTTGTTGAATAATACCAGTATTTAAAGCTATCGTAACGGATAAAGGCAGTGAATGTTTTATGGTCTTTTTGTGTACTGGTCGCAAATTTGAATATCGAAGAATTTCGTACAACTTCCGAGGCAAGTGAAAATTTCCTAATAATGCTAATGGCTTACTCATCAAATTTTGGTAATGATAAAGTTAATAGAAGCTGTATACTATTAATGAATATTGACCAAGTTTTTAACCAGACAAGTATTTGTGATGGATTGGAGAAAACGGTAGTTAATGGTAAAGATAGGAGTTAAGAAAAAACCCGCCCGAGTTAAGGTCGCGGTAATGCGATCGGGTAGCTGACTGTGGAGGAACTAGTTGTTGGAGGTAACGAGGGTAGCGTCAAGCTAGGCTTAAGGAGACATTAGGCGTACCCTAGAATGTGCGACGATTAGACACTCCTGATTAAGGATACACATTTTTGAGCCAATTACTCGCGTAATCATTAACATTAGATTATTGACTTCGAACATAAACAATACGATTATATCAATTAGCGGTAGCAAACCGGCGAGGGTAGGTTTTCGATGGTTCCAGGCACTAATCCTGTACTTCTAAGCTCTCACCCCCTAACGCCAAACTAAATACCCTTTATACCCTGCCTTCTCCCAACAATGATTCTTCCCCTACCGTGCCGTGCACTTCTTCGTTCAAATAGCCTTTCCTTTCATGATATTTTCTCCATTCTTTCCCACTTCCTCATCCCAAAAGTAGTATTCAGTCATCGTTCCTTGATATTTTAACTTAAGGTACCCGTCATCGACCACTCCGTACATTTCTACGTTCAATTTCGCCCAAATAAAGTCCTCTTTCTATCTACATGCCTGACTCAATTCTCATGTGCCCGCCCCTCTGCCCCACTCCTGCTTAAGCACCACCGAAATACGAGTTCAACTGTTCTACCAGCTCTGATGTACTCGTATGCCTCCCTGACTGAGAGATTTCGGTCCCTCTCCTCTGAGGTGGGTGCCCATCGGGTGCTCACTCTGTTGAAACTGCCTGGGAGGGGGAGAGCATGTTTCTCTGGCCTCCACGTCTGCGAAGACGAAGGGACTGAAACAGGCGATTTCAAGATAAGGCCATAAAAAGGCCTCGGTGCGGTCGATAATTCGATTGCATTTTCTCCTGAAAGTCGGTTGGTTGGCGTCTGATTACCCAACGCACTGGCGAAAATGCATGCCCGACAGTGCAATCATCACAAGTTCTTTTTTTGATTAGTCGCTCTCAAAGGGACCATTATTTTCGGCCCGCGTCTCCTCCTCCTCTTCCGAGGCTCCCAACTTGGTGTTGCGAGAAAGAAAAAATCCCCGCTGGTGCGATAACTCGACATTCACCCGCCCCATTCCCCAAATAGATGTGTGAAATGTTAAGGAGACATAAGTCACTGAGCTCAGACGACGTGCTGAGCGAAACACAAGATTATTTACTTATATATACCACGGGCGTCGTTATCAGCGTCTAAACCATAGCCATTTCAATTAAATGAATGATTTTGTGGAATCGCTGCGTTTGCTATACCAATTATCACGAAGGTACTTCACCTAGGAAAGCCAGCAACAGTTTCCTTTAGCCATATTACGCAAGTATAAATTCCAGGGCGACCACAGTGTGCATTATGATCACTTGGGATCGTTTAAGGACATCGGGTAAAACGTAAAAATGCCTGCCGGTAGCGGGAAGAATTCGCGGAAAATGATTCAGCAACAATCAGTTTGAACAAAGCCTTTCTTGAGAAACGCACAACATGTTTGCGTGTCTTAATAAATACAGAGATTATCTTGCGTGATTCATTCGCCTGTGTCAGTTACTCGAAACTCTTTAAACCTTATTTTATTCATTTTAAACCTTATTTTTGTCATAAATATTCTAGTGTGGGTGGTTAAACAAAAAATAGGATGCCATTAGATGATCGGAAAGTTAAATTATTTCAATTAACCTTGCGACTACAGACATGGTCAATCGTTGGTACACGTCCATATAGGTAAGGCCGACTTTTGGGATCCAATACTATAAAACTGCTGGGATACCTAACAAGTATAGTGAGGGAATAAGGTAGCAAAAACGGATTTGTAGGAAAATTTGGTGTCCTTGCAAGATCACGAGCGCCCATTGTCCACATCCAGAACACATTCACCGTGTGCCTCGCTCCATTGACGATGAAGTTCGATATCAGTATCAAAACCACTAAGGAAACAACAATGACGACACGCTGTTCTTGACCACCAAAAAACGACCACAAGTATAGAGAACGCTGCTCGGCAGCCATTCAAATCCTGTGTGCTGTACTATATACAGGGTTCGTCCGGAAAATAAGTGTACTGATTTTTTCCCGCCGCTCCAGGCGCGCCCAGCACCGCTCTGACGGGCTGCGATTGGAGGGGGGTATGTTGGCAAGCGACGCTGAAAAAGGCAGTCCGCTCTGGGCTGTGGTGTAGTGAGGAGCTCTGTTAACGCGAACCTCCACGCTCGACCCACGTCACGGAACGCAATGCCGAAGTTTTTGGAGCAGCGTTATTCCATCAAATTTGCGGTAAAGCTTGGGAAATCGTCTACCGAAACTGTCGGTATGATTAACCAGGCTTACGGGGAGTCAGCCTTGTCCAGAAACATGATCTTTCGGTGGCACAAGATGTTCGTGGAGGGCAGAGAAGAGGTCGACGACGAACCACGGCCTGGACGCCCATCAACGACACTCACCGACGAAAATGTGCGAAAAGTTCGCGATGTACTGAACTCTGATCTTCGTCTTAGTGTTCGGATGATAGCAGAGCAGTGTAATATGCCAAAAACAATAGTGCACGAGATTATTAGGGACCAATTACAGATGCGAAAAAAATCACGACAATGCGCCGTCTCACACCGCGCTTGTCGTGTCGGACTTCTTGGTCAAGCATGGCGTGGCAACGCTGCCGCACCCGCCCTACAGCCCGGACTTGGCACCACCGGACTTCTTTCTGTTCCCGAAGATAAAGAGGAGTTTGAAAGGAACGCGATACGGGACTTTGGACGCCGTCAAAGTGGCCGTGACGACGTGTCTTCGAGAGGTTCCCGATGATGCCTTCGCGGGAGCGTTCCAGGAATGGGAACGCCGCTGGGACAAGTGTATCGACTCACAAGGGTCCTATTTTGAGGAATATTTAGCTTAAGATATGTAAAAGTGTAATAATTTATTTTCCTGAGCTCAGTACACTTATTTTCCGGACGTACCCTGTATATTCTTTTATTATTAAAGAGAACCCGCGTGTGATTTAAGCCCAATCATAAGAGGGTGAAGCACGCCCGCAAGAGCTATCGGCCAAAAACCCTACCTCCCACTCTCCGGTGGAATCGAGAGGGCTTCCTCCAATCGAGCCGAGGCTCGCCTCCCGGGCCCTCTCGCCTCCCTGGCCTTCCCGCCTCCCCCGTCGCAGATATCCCCGAGTCGGAGGGAGGGCCGGAGCAGCCCCCCCCCCCGCGTTTCACTCCCACTTTCTTTTCCGGCCGGTCTTTTTCTTGTTCAGCGATCTTCTTTCATCGAACACCTTCTAATTTCTTAATTTTTCCGGCCACCTGATTCTTAACGCTCCTCTCCAAATACGCATCACCAAACATTGTCGGTTGTCTGTGATCAAGAATACCCCTGAACAGTAAATTCTGCGAAATACCTCCTTATGACACATGGATTTGTGATGGAAAAAATCTTAGGAGGAGGAATGCGAGAAAAGATTCTTAAGAAAATGAAGGTCACGCAAAAGAGGAGGGCATGTATGGAAATAGGTTGAGCATGTAAAAATAACTTCAAATGAAGAATGGCCTTCTTAAAATCATAATTTCCAAGGAGGAGGAAAAGAGGACAGGAGTTGGAGACAAGGACTGGGTGAGCGTGCCTTTGGCGCCATTCCCTTTGGGGATGAGCTAAAGGCTTCGAAAACTGCATCGTTTTACGTCAAAAAGAGGTACTTGATATCTTCCTCACTACCCTGCCCTCCACACCACCCCCGTCACATAGATGAGATGCTCCATGCCTTCGCCTCGCCTGACCCCGCATTCGCCACTCGTCCCTTCCTCCGCTCTCTCTCGTACAACATTCACTCCTCAACTCCCATACGACACCCATTTGGTGAGCCCACTTGGGAATACAGCGACTAAACTAAGTAGAATGATTTATTTGCCACCAATGCAGATGGCAGGAGTGGTGTGATTTGTGGTGGGAAAGGAGATCTTGGGAAAGCAACACGGCCTACGTCACTTAACTGTGGGCATATACAGTGTGCGGATTGCTGCTAGACTGGAACCCTGTTCGACGGTCACGTCACGAATTCACGATGCCACTTTCCAATAAGCAATTATGAGATACAATTTTGTGTTAAACTCGGGATATCGGGATCGGAGACCATGCCCATGGTTGAGGATGCTTACGTATGGAAGAGGTTGACGATGGGGATTGCCCTGGACACATCCATCAACAACACAGTGCTATGAAAACGTGCAAAAAGTGAGACACATGCTCAGTTCTGATTGACCCCCGTCATTGTCAGGATGTGATAGCAGAAGAATGCAAGCATTTAGAAAACCACAGTGCATTGCATTCTTAAAAGAAGATTTAGCCGTGAGAAAGGTGTGCCAAGATGGTCCCCAAGGTGTTGTCAGAAGACTGCTTATGTGACCTTCTTGCCTTGGAGCTCTTGGGCGACGGTGAAAGTTCCCCGAATTTTTTTAGAACAGGTGGCTACTGGTGACGAGGCAAGAGTCTGTGAGTACGACCCAAGTACGCATAACCCCTTTGAGTACCATTTTGGGCCACTGGATTAGGTCAAATAGACCATGACGTGGTGTCTAAGCGAGGTTCCTGTTGATGCCTTCCGGGAAGCATAGTACCACAACTGGCAGAGGAGGGACTGGCATTGGTGTGTGCCGATACACGGGGGTATTATTGTGAAGTTTTAGCAATGTAAACTTTGGTCTGCAATACATTTTTTCCCTAGATGTATTCAACTGATTTTTGGGGAAAAACCCAGTTGCCGTAATATTAAATAAAGGGGTAGGAAGAAGCGTAGCCAGCATAGAGCAAGCAACTGATAGAATCTTACTTGTAGAGATTAAAGCGCAACCGACGAACATGGTTATTGTTCAGGTATACATGCCACCGAGCAACCACAAGGAGAAGGAAGGCGATAGGATGTACGATGAGTTAAAGGATATAGTCGCGGGTGTTCCTGCAGGGAAACATTTGATAGTGATGGGGGATTGGAATGCGACGGTAGGCGAAGGAAGATATGGTGGTGAGGTGGGGGACTATAGGTTAGGCACGAGGAATGAACGTGGGGAGAAAGCAATTGAGTTCTGCAGGAGACAGGAGTTAGTCATCACCAACACATGGTTTCTACACCACAAAAGGCGTAGGTATACATGGAAAATGGCAGGTGACTCCGAAAGGTACCAGTTAGATTATATTATGGTTAGGCACATGTTTAGGAACAATGTGATAAAGTCGCACAGCTTCCCGGGAGCGGATGCGGATTCTGATCACAATTTACTTGTTATGAAATGTTCCGTCCGTTTCAAAAAGATAAGGCAGGGGCGGCGGGTTAGGAAATGGAATATAGAGGCATTAAGTGGATTAACAAGGAAGGAGTACCAGCAGGCTGTAGAGAATATGATGGATGGGGGTAAAGTGCTGAGTACTATCGAAGAAAAATGTGAATGTAACAAGCAAGGTATATCGGAAGTTGCAAAATACACTATAGGAACCGTTAACGGGAAAATGATACGGAAACCATGGGTAACGGATGAGATGAATGCAAAGATGGATGAGAGAAGAAGATGGAAAAATGTAAACACAGAGTTAGGCAAAATGAAGTACAAAGAGTTAAACAATAAATTGAGAAGGGCCACAAATAAAGCAAAAGAAGAATGGTGGAAAACGCAATGCGAGAATATGGAAAACGTTCACAAAGGAAGGGTGAAATTGGTGCACTTTACAGCAAGATTACGTTATTATCGGGAAATAAGAAGGCAAGATCTGTGCTAATAGTTAAAGATAAGTGGGGTAAGATAATAGTTGAACCATAAAAAATCCAAGAGAGATGGAAGGAATATAAAGAAGCACTGTATGGCAAAGAACTTAGGCCAACAAGGTAAGACATAGAAAAAGAACATGACGTAGAAGAAGATAGCTTAGGTCCAGGCATACTCGACGATGAAATAGAAAGGGCAATAAAGGAGATGAAAGCAAATAAGGCCGTGGGGGTGGACAACATCCCTGTAGAACTGTTGAAATATTTAGGAAAATTTGGGAAGAAGACTCTATATGGACTGATTCGAAGTATTTATGAGGAAGGAATCTGGCCGGAAGATTTGGTTAGAACATTGTTAGTTCCTATTCCGAAAAAGGCAAAGGCTTCGTCATGTGAGGATTACAGAACAATAAGTTTGATATCCCACGCAGCTAAAGTTATTCTCAGGATCATCAACAAAAGGATAGAGAGTAAGGCAAATGATTACTTAGGGGATGATCAGTTTGGGTTTAGGAAAGGAAGAGGTACGCGTGATGCCATTGCAGTAATGAGATCGATAGGAATATAAAATAAAATAAGGACGTATTTGCATGTTTCGTGAATTTCGTAAAAGCGTTTGATAGAGTTAATTGGGAAAAATTAATGCTTGTATTGCAGAAAATAGGAATGGATAGGAGGAACAGGAGACTGATCCGCAACCTGTACATGTCTCAGACTGCTCAGGTGCGAGTGGGGAACGGAGAGTCTGGATGGGTAGTGTTAGGAAGAGGTCTAAGCCAGGGTTGCCCATTGTCACCGGTGCTATTCAACATATATGTGGAGGAAATGATTAAAGAGGCATGGGAAGAACTGGAGGTAGGAATGAAATTCGGAGGGGATTTCGTAAAATCGGTTAGGTTTGCTGACGACCAAGCATTAGTTGCTCAGTCAGCCAAGGATTGCAAGCATTGCTGAGTGAATTGGACGTTCAGTGCGATAAATATGGTATGAGAATCAATATTAATAAAACAAAGGTTATGCGGTTTTCCAGAAAGAAAAAGGCTAAGCTAAATATTAAAATAGGCGGGGAAAGAATAGAGCAGGTAGAGCAGTTCACATATCTCGGAAATGTTTTGGACCAATACGGTCAAAGTGGTAGGGACGTAAGGAGAAGAATTGCGCTAGGCAAGGAGGCTTTCTCAAGGAGGAGGGAGTTGATGACGGGAACGTTGAGTAGGGATGTTAAGACAAGACTCGTAAAAACTCTGATATGGAGCGTAGCGTACGGCGCGGAAACGTGGTCGCTGAAGCAGGAGGATAGACGTAGACTGGAGGCTTTTGAAATGTGGGTGTGGAGAAGAATGGAGAAGGTGAAATGGACCGAAAGGAAAACAAATGAGGAAGTACTGGAGTTGGTGGGTGATGAGAGGGTTTTGTTGAGAGAAATCCCATGGAGGCAGGAAAGACTGATGAAAGGCATATTGAGCGGTAGTGGGATGTTAAAGAAGGTAATAGAGGGGAGAATGTTAGGCAAACGAGGAAAGGGCAGGAACAGGATAGGGATGTTGGACGGGTTGAAGGGAGGAAAAAAGTACACAGAGATGAAGAGGGAACTGATGTAGAGTAGGTTGCTGGATTGGGTTTTGTTTGGATTTACAAAATATTAATATTGATAGTTGTGTCCATCCAAAAACCTACCTTAACCGGTAGATTACCTAATAATAATAATACCATATTGGTATATATGCAAATTCACTTGAATACACGAAAGCTCACATGCAACTGTTGTGTGCATACATGTCTATCTAAGTCGTGCATTCACCATTGCGCAGGACGAATTCATCAAACTGCTGCACTAAAATTCATAAATTTTTTTCTGGCTCAGGGATTCATGTTTTTTTTTATGTTGGCGTATCAGACGATGGAATTACGAGTGGTTGAATCTGTCGGTGATATGTTGAGTCTATCTCTCTTATTTATCCAAACGGTCAAATCTGCTGACACTATATGGCGCCATAGTCATTCCATCAGCATTGCAAGAAAATTTAGGTGCTCTATGCATTTATAAAGAGCGAATTCTTCCCTGCTATATTAGAATCGTGGCTAAAATCCTCTGGCATCCCCGTTAAACATAGGCTTGCTGTGAAATCAACTATCGTACTCGACGAGTTGGTGGTGGTGGACGAAGGTCATATGTACACTTCGGAGTACCTACGAAATCCTACACATCCAGGGTGGCGTGACCTTCGCGAGTGGCGCAGTCGTCTCCAACAATCGGTAGTAATTTAAAAGCAGAAGAGGGTGTATGAGGATCTTTGTCATGATTGAAGGTGAGGAGCACAGTGGCCGACTGCGGCGCTGAAATGCGGAAGGCAGTGTGACAGCACCACAGACCTACAGACCACTTTCCCTTCCTCTCATTGAGTGAAATGAGAGACCTCTCTCGAATGTAATCCTCCGGAGGCACAGAGGCCGTTCGGATATCCACGGGGGAACTATTACTACTCGAGAGAGTACATCTACATCCACATAAATACCCTGCGAGCCACCAAAAAGGTGTGTGTACATGAGTGTCGCCAATCAATTTGGGGCTTGAAACTTTGAATGCGCTCTCAATCGCGTGGATGGAGATTAGAGGCAGGCAGAGATGATGCGTAGGATGGCGTTAGGTGCACCAAAGTGAAATGAAATGACCCAAGGAGACGGAGCGGAAGTAGAGCAGCGGCCTCCACAAAGACTCCAGGAATGTAAACGCAGGAGTTGGAGCGGCGGGCATAACGCTACGAAGAGGGCTGGAAATGAGGGCAGAGAGCATACTGCCTGCCATACGACGAAATAAACATTCTGCTGCAGTTAGCCACGAGACCCACAAATGGCGTAGTGGCACAAGTTAACAAAGACAGACTACGATGACGTCAAGGTGGATCAATTGTATGGCGAAATCGCCGAAGCAATAAGGAGTGTAAACGGAGTAGGAAATTTAATCGTACGTGGACACTATAATGCGTTATTGGAGAAGGTTATGGAAGGAAAAACACTGGAGAAATATGGGCGAGGAATATAAGATGAAAGAGGATAAAGTATTTTTCGAACAATACGAACTAGATAGGTGGAAAAAACACACTCTTGCAAAATCACCATCAAGGGTACGTGGAAGATGCCAGGAGATTTAAGAAGATACCATGTCAACGGCGCACTCACGAAGCCAAGATTTAGAAATCAAATAAAGGACTTCATAATCTATCAACAGGCAAACGTGAACGTCAAACTATTTAGTGCAATTTAATCACCATTTGGAATTCCAAAAGCTTAAGAAAAGAAAGGAGACGGAGTGTAAGTTACACAGATTACAGGAAACTAAGCCGCTGTTCGGATTCCAGGAGATATTGGAAAAGAAAATTAGACATCGTAACAACACAGGATTGATTGGGGAAAGAGGGCACGAAATGAACACTAGATTTATAGTGGCCGGGAAGAGAATTATAGATGAAGAGTGGCCAAAGGAAACCATAGATGACAGATGAAGTGTTGGTTCTGGCAGAAAAGAGTACAAACACTCAAGGAAGGAGAGATAGTTAACGGAAGATTGAGACATGAAATCAGCAGAAAAGCGAGAGGAGGCAGAGAAGAATGGGAGAAGAGGCTGTGCAGTGATGAGCAGCATAGCATGGTCCAGAGGGAAGCTGAAGCAACTTACGGGACTGCGATATTATATTTCAACGAACGCAGAGCAAACATTAATTCCATTTGGGATAAAAATGGCGGAAGTATTACTGATAATGATGATAATAGAAACAGGTGGGAAGAGCGTTTGGTAAATGTTGCTGAAAATATAAATGAATGCCGAAACACTGGAAGAAGAGGATGATTTGGACGAATAATGAGAATGGAGAGTATATCCTTAGGTCTGGATGTGCTGTTGCAGTAAAGCACTTTATGGCAAGCAATACACCGTGGATCAATTTACATCCCCTCCTATCTATCAATATTCTGAAAATAAGAATCTCACACAGCTATTCAACCAAATGTATATATAATACGTGTGTAAGGTCAGGAATACCGATGGGCTTGAAGAATGATGTAATGGTCCAATAAAGAAAAGTCTGAAAAATGTGAAACATCAGGCCAATCACCCTGATGAGCAATTCAGGACCTGTGTGGACTTAGAAGGGGGAGCGGAAAAAGAGAAGATATTCCCGCTCCGAGGCCGGGGAAGAGTATTGGAGGAAAGGGCGGGGAAGGGAAGGCGGACGGCACGTGGATGGAATGTGACGGAAAGGGGGTGGAGGGAGAAGAAACTTGGGCCATGAATTGATGGTGAGGGAATGGGAGAGACAGGATAACCTTTTGCATCACAAAAAGGTTATTTTTTCGATACTTATAATTGCTCGGTAAAAATTAAGACGATTACGTTTGGTAATATTTTTGGTGACCAGACGAAATCCCTGGACAGTCGATACACTTACGAGGTCTGTCCGAACACTTCCAGAACTTTTTATTACATAGAAAATACTTCGTTAGCAAGTTATTTGTCAGGATACCCTTCAAAGTAGTCTCCTCCCCAACGTATACACTTATCCCAACGGTACGGAGTTTTTAGTTGAAGGGACAAGAAAATGTTATATGTGGCCAGGTATGGTGAGTAGGGTGGGTGGGGAAACACAGAGGTCTTGTTTTTGGCTCAAAATTCAAAACGAACGAGTTCTGAGAGACGAATGAGCAGCCGTGGTGAAAACAATCACTCTCCGCTCCTCCAGAGTTCGGGCCGTTTCTCCTATTTCTGCTACTTGTGATTTTCATAGTCCCCAGGGAGTACTCCGTGTCGAAGTGTCTATCGTTTAGGTAGGTATTATGATGCAAACTCCCCTTTGCTTCGAATGAGTCAGTCAATATCACCTTGACATTCGAACGAACTTGTCAAGCTTTCTTAGGGCTGTTGGATAATAAGGTGCAATATTCACAATTTGTTGTGAACATCGCACCTTTGTTTCGATGTGAAATTCATGTACCCATGATTTACCACTTATGATGATCCTGGACCAGAAGGTTTCATCCTCTTCGGCTCGATCAAACAGTTCCTGATAGAATTGAACTCGATGTTGTTCCTGGTCTGCTGCCATCAGGCGAGGCACGAATTTGGCGGCGACTCGATGCAGATTCAATTTTTCAGTTAGGATTTCATAGCACGAACCAATTGAGATGCCACATGCTTAAATTAGTTCCCCAAAGGTTAGACGTCGATTTGTACCAACGAGATCGTCCACTTTCTCGATGTGGGGGTCATCAGTCGACGTCGATGGTCTTCCGGATCGCTCGTCGTCTTCGACTGATTGCCTCCCCTTTTTGAGCTGGATAAACCACTCATAACCCGCGGTACGTTTCATAGAATCCTCGTCTTAAGTCTTGGTATTCAAATCAAAAGTATCCGTGAAGGATTTGCAGAGTTTCACGCAGAATCCCACAGAACAATGCTGCTCCTTCAAAGAGCTCATTTCTCCTGAACCGATTTTTCGCTAATCTACAAAACAAAAAACTAATCAACAAAACAAAATATCAACAAAGTGGTTCGGGAAGTTTGTGCAAACACAACGCTTTCAATTTAAATTATTAAATATTTTTAAGTTTAAAGGTAACTAACTAATTTAAAGATTAAAAGGTAACTAACTTGGGGCGCGCTATTAATAAAAATTAATTCGGGAACCTTTTGAACAGACCTCGTATGTGGCCACAACTCCTTAGTTACGGAGACCTGGTGACGCTAAATATTACATAGAGGAGATCCTGCAGTTACCATGAAAAATACTTTGGTGTCAAGTAATCAAGCCTTTTTTTGAGAATTTCTTTCGGGATTTTTGGAAGTTTTAGGGAAGTAAAAATCTGGAAAGATGTATAGGAATGCCTTAATTGCGATAATCGTTGTTTTACGTCATCCAATTTGTAAGACACTGGATAGAAATGACCTCGATTCACATATCGATGAATGGTTTAAAAAAAAGTGAAGAAAAAATTTGTGCGTTTAATATAAATTTAATTTAATCTCTTAACAGAGAGTAACTTATTTTCAAAATGGGCTTTGGTTTTGCCATCGAAAAGAAGTGACTTGCGGATATTGTAGAAGCTTTTGTAATTATTTTAAGGAGTGAAAAAACACAGAAATTTCAAATTGATAAGGGGACCGAATTTCAAACAGGAGCTTAAAGTAAAAAGAGACGTTTCAGGCGTGATATGGTGAAATCACATGATTAATTAAAATTAGCAATTTTCCACAAAAATATTTTTGTGGAAAATTGCTACTTTTAATTAAGGAGCTTAAAGAATTTTTTTTTGAAGGCCGGATTTACTTCGATGCAACTAATAATCTAGACATGAAAATGTCAATTGCGGAATCCTTTAATAGAACCCACTAAAGCTTCCACACAGATGACACAAATTAACTCGTAAAAACTTGTTCTCTCACCTTTTTCCTAACCCCTCAGCGATGTTAACTATCACCAAAGCCTTGTTGGATATCAGTTCCCCCGATTCTCATTCCATCTCGCCATCTAGTATGCCTTGACCTAAGCTCTTTTCGTCTACTTCATATTCTCTTTCTATTCCTAAGCTTACTGGTCTAATATATTTACCATATATTGCCTCAATTTATTTCTTCCAGTTCTCTCGAATCTCCTCTGGTTAAATTAATAATTTTCCTGACTTATCTTTGATTGTTTTCTTCTTATTTCTTGACAGTGATTTAACCTTTCAACACAACGTCAATTTTACCACTTTTTCTAAACTTCCGATATTCTCACACCGAGTCTGCTTGTCCTTTTTCTATGTACTTTTCCTAATGTTTTCGTTTTCGGCTTTCGATGCCCCTTCACCCAAATGTTCCCGTCTTTCTTCCACAATGGCCCTCTCCATTCCCCACTCATATTTTTCTCATTTCCCTCCTATTACTCCTTTCTCTTCGTTCTCGATAATGACTAAGCGTTCCATTTCCTCATCCGTCTTCCTGTTTTATGCTTCCGAATGACGTCACTTCATTAATACTAAATTATGAACTGAATGCGCATCCGACATCGACAGATGTGCGAATTAAGTTCGCAGTTCCATTATTCTGTTTTGATCTGGTCGGGCATGCCAATAAAATTTATCGATCGCATATTTTATGACTTAATTTTAAACAGTCTCCATCGAATGAACTTTTCAAAGGATTTGCAATAGTTTTCTTTTTCCAATGGCGGTGCATTGGTTCCTGTGACACCATCAAAATTCACCACCAGCGAGGAATTGGGAAGGAAGTACACCATCAATCGCGGATAATTAACCGCAACCGGCAGAGAAATCCCATCCAATCAGATCAATGCAGTGAAAAGGACCGTTTTCAACATGTTAAGGGGAGTATTGTGAATTTTCATTTCGGACATCGGCACGAGTATAATTAATCCCTTCAATTCATCTTTTTTTAATTGTCCAGCTTTTTGTGATTCTTCTCTGGGTGCGTGGGGTGACATGACATCACTGCAGTCACGCGTCGCGAGCGAGGGCCTGCCCTCGCGGAAATCGAGGGTATGTCCTCGTACCTGTAGATTCGAATCGGCGCGGTGGCCGGCGATCCCGGGCGTGAGGAAGCTGGGAAGTAAACACGCACGCCATTGGTGCGCCGTGACCTTAAAATCGGGCTGACCCAAATTCCGGACAAGGTGGCGGTAGTGACGCCGATGACGAAAGCGAACGGCGGTGATTCCGCCCCCCCCCCCCCCTGGTGGCCAAGAAGGAAGTGAGCGCGCGCTCTTGGCGGGGACGGAGGGAGGCAATCATCCCCTCGCGGGAATTCTCGTTCGTGCAGGAAGGTTGAAACTCCGCAGGACCTTTCTCCTTTCTTTTCTGACGTAGAGCGTCCTCAGTCCCTTCATCAACCACGGTCAAATTTTCCACAAATTTCTTTCATGGAATCTTGCGCATTGAAACTTAAGTCTTATCTGACGTCACACCCGCCTTTAAATTCGATTCGACTCATTTGACCGCTACTCATCTCCCATCGACCTCGCAATTCCACCACTCGGTGTTAAATGCAAAGTGTTAAATGCACGCACCTCATTTACCCAATCGTAAACAGTCTTGAACCCAGGAGCAGATGTGCCATTAACTTCATCCAACTCGATTTTGATATCCTTCGGTGTGAAGGCTCTTCAAAAGAAATAATAAATCACCGCACGAAACTTATTTTTTTCCATTTTCCTAAAGAAGCGGGAGCTGGTTGCTTCAATCGACGATGAAATTCAAACCACGCGATTGATATGGCTGCAACTATAACAGCAGTCTAGTGAGAGGCGAGGCTTACTGAAAACAAACCTTTTCCGATATGAGCACCATTTCTGAGATTTACTAAGGAATTATTGAACGGCCTACGAGTCAGACAATAGTATGGCTTCACTTTTGTTTAGGAATTGCGTAATCAACTGACAGTTTTCCGGAGATTAAATCGACTTGGATCACAATTTCGTGTTCATTAAATTTAATGTTCACTGTAAAAGAATATTGAAGGAAAGGAGTAAAGGAAAACGGAATATTGAGCTGAGAACTGGGATGACAAGAAAGAGTACCAGAAGACAGCTGTTAAATCTGATGGAGGATTTGGTGGTAGGAAAAATAAAAAAAACATGAAATACTATCCAAAACAGGGGAAAGCAACAGTTTGCGTGGACTATTATTTGATTTCACTCGCGGAAAAAGAAAAAACTTATGTTTTTTACGCCTAGCGTGATGGCGGTTATGGCAAGAGCCATCATCTTCGTGTTTAATCTCCCCTACACTCATTACGCATCCTTCTATGGTATTGGGTGCAGACTGTGGTTCTATTTCTTTTCTTACTGCGAACTGTTTAAATGTGCGCTGCAATTGGAAGTCACAACGCGAGTTGTGAAGTGCGATCTGTGATTAGGTTTTTGCTGGCAAAAACCCCAAGCCATTTGAAATTCATAGGCAACTTTGTGAAGCGTACGGAAAAGAAATAATGAGTGAAGGCGGAGTGAGGCAATGGTGCATTCATGTTTAAAAATGGCCAAAGCACCAATGTCCACGACGAGGACCGCAGTGGTCGGCCTAGCCTTGTGACAGATGAACTGACGTATGGCCTGTTCTTGGACATCACGGACATTCGTACGTTCACTCTTAAACTAACAACACCACTGACGCACTTCCCTGTCACTCATAACGTAGTCACTGCACAGCACATAGTATTTCCCGATGAATCTCAGCAGATTTGAAGTTTATTTCCAGTAAAAGTGTTATCACTAAACGAATTTTACATTTACCGGGGTTTCAATTGAATTATTCATTTTGAGTCGCCGCCGTAAACAAATGACAAACGACGCGGCGAATTAGAAAAACTGCAGCTCGAGGCGTACTGCCCTGTGTGTATGTGTCAATAGAGCAAACATTCAACTATCCCATCTCCGCTCCCCTCTGGCCTACCTTCTCCCTTTTCCTCTCCACAACCCCTTCCTTCACCCCTCTCCACCACCTGTTCTCCCCTCCCTCGTCCCCTTCTCTCTCTGTCCCACATACCTCTGACTAGTCAGTCCTAACTAATCTTTCGAAGAAGACAGAGTTCGAGTCCGTCGATATTATCGAGAAATAACGTGTGAGTGTTCCTTGTATGTGTTCTCATGTTAAGTTTTGCCGTCTAAGTTTTATATATACACACATATATACAAATATATACACATTATATATTTTTATATATACAATGTAAATGGAATAACTAGTCGAAACAAACACAGAAACTGAAGCACATATAAGAGGGACTTACTGGTTCTCGAATTTTCGGTGGTGCAACCACCTTTCTCAAGAGGAATTAGGAACAGAACTGAGACAGAGGAGGACCCGGAAGATCTCAATGGAAGGAGAAGGGGGAAAAGAGGGGAAAAGGGGGATTCTCCCTTTCATCAAAGTTTTAACCAGTCTTTTCTTTACATCCCTACTCAACGTCCCCATCATTACTCCCTCCTTGTGAAAGCCTCTTTGCCCAGCTCAATTCTTCTCCTTATGTCCCTTCTACTTTGACCGCGTTGGTCCAAAACACTTCCGAGATACGTAAACTGTTCTACATGCTCTATTTTTCCCCTCCTATGTTAATATTTAGCTTAGCCCTTTTCTTTCTGGTAATTCGGATAACCTTTTTTTTATCAATATTGATTCTCATCCCATATCTATTAGACTGAATTTCCAATTCACTCAGCAATGCTTGCAAACCCTTGGCCGACTGACAAACCAAACCCTGGTCATAAGCAAACCTAACTGTTTTTACGAACTCCTCTCCAACTTTCACTCCCACCTCCAGCTCTTCCCATGTCTCTTTAATCATATCTTCCACATATACGATAAACAGCGCCGGTGACAATGGGTAACCCTGCCTTACCCCTCTTCCTAACACTGCCCATCCAGACTCTCCGTTCCCCACTCGCACCTGAGCAGTCTGAGACATGAACAGGTTTCGGATCAGCCTCCTGTCCCTCCAATCCATTCCTATTTTCTGCAATACACGCATTAACTTTTCCCAATTCACTCTATGAAACGCTTTTTCTAAATCTGCGAAACAGGCAAATACGTCCAATTTGTATTCTATATTCCTCTCGATTAGTGATCACATGACTGCAATGACATCACGCGTACCTCTCCTCTTCCTAAAACCAAACTGATCGTCCCCTAAGTAATCATTTGCCTTACTCTCTATCCTTTTGTTGATGATCCTGAGAACTACTTAACTGCATGGGGTATCAAACTTATTGTTCTGTAGTCCTCACATGATTTAGCCTTTACCTTTTTCGGAAATATATGTATTTAGGAACACATTGGTCCTTCATAGGTCCACCCTTTACAGTCCACTGCTTTGACTGTTCTTTCGTCTAAAGAGTGTAATGGTGGATGCAACTCTTGGGCCAAAGATTGGGCCTTGGAGACTATCATTCGACCAACCAAAAGGGCCTTGGAGATTATCATTCGATTGCGGTTCATGGTCCAACGTGAGCAAATGCGGCGACTACAATTGCGTCGATGCCTTACGCACGTGCAATTATTCAGAGAATATACGACATTGGCGTTCTTACGACGAGCCCATAGCCTCTGCTATCTCGCGAACCTTAATTCGACGATGGTTCAATACCATTAGGTAAACTTTGTCATGGACAATATGGAATAACAACTGTAGGGTTACACTCGTAGAGAGCAAAAATACCACTTGTCACCCTCAGTGTGTACATACATACATATATATATACATATATATTCAACATATATATATATATATATATATGAATATATATATATATATGAATATATATATATATATATATATATATATATGAATATATATATATATATATATATTCATATATATATATATATATATATATGAATATATATATATATGAATATATATTCTATATATATATATATGAATATATATATGAATATTCATTCAAACATAGAAATAGGTATAAGGAAAGGGGATAGGAAAACACATAAAAGGTGAAAACAGGACATGTGGGGAAGGCGGTTTTTGAGCAGATCACGAAAGTAAAAATATTTCCTTAACCGGGATTTGAACCACGGTCCTTCAGCTTGTCGTGCGGATGCTCTACCACCTAAGCTAATAAGGAAACCTGATTTACCTTGAGATCTGCGATCTTATAAAGCGCCAAAGTGCTCCGATACATATTGCCCGAGAGATGGCGTTATGGAGCTGTTTCACCCACCAAAGGAGAAATAGACGGGACACAAGAAAGGGAAAGGATAGTAGAAAAACATTCATACGATCTTATAAAGGTGCGTTTCATGGCACGCAGAGCCAGAAGGAGAGACGAGCCACATTGGCCAAACACATATTCAACAATTTTTACTTTCGTGATCTGCTCAACAACCGCCTTCCCCAAATGTCCTGTGTTCACCTTTTATGTGTTTTCCTATCCCCTTTCCTTATACCTATTTCTATGTTTGAATGAATATTTGTGCGCCGTATGGCGGGATTTTCAAGTTTGAATATATATATATATATATATATATATATATATATATTGGCTTGGTACATGGGTGAGCTCTACCATCACCTACTAAACCGACCTTCGGGTTGATTACTGTGTTTATGGTTTATATATATATATATAATAAATATATATATATATAAACCATAAACACAGTATATATATATATATATATTATTATATTTATGTTTTCCTTTCGGTCCATTTCACCATTCCGGATCAGTCTCCTGTCCCTCCAATCCATTCCTATTTTCTGCAGTACACGCATTAATTTTTCCCAATTCACGCCATCAAACGCTTTTTCGAAATTTACAAAACAGGCAATTACGTCCTGATTGTATTCTATATTCCTCTAGATTAGTGATCTCATACTTTGCCTTTTTTGGAATAGGAACTAACACCGATCTCACAAAATCATCCGGCCAGATTCCTTCCTCATAGATACTACGAATCAGTCCATATATGGCCTTCTTCCCACCTTTTCCTAACCATTTCAACATTTCTACAGGAATGTTGTCCACCCCCACGGCCTTATTTGCTTTCATCTCCTTTAATGCCCTTTCTATTTCATCGTCGAGTATGCCTGGACCTAAGCTATCTTCTTCTACTTCATGTTCCTTTTCTATATCTAACCTTTTCGGCCTAAGTTCTTTACCATACAATGTTTCTATATATTCCTTCCATCTCTCTTGGATTTTTTATGGTTCAACTATTATCTTACCCCACTTATCTTTAACTATTAGCACAGATCTTGCCTTCTTATTTCCCGATAATAACGTAATCTTGCTGTAAAGTGCACCAATTTCACCCTTCCTTTGTAAACGTTTTCCATATTCTCGCATTGCGTTTTCCACCATTCTTCTTTTGCTTTATTTGTGGCCCTTCTCAATTTATTGTTAGACTCTTTGTACTTCATTTGGCCTAACTCTGTGTTTACATTTTTCCATCTTCTTCTCTCATCCATCTTACCAATCATCTCATCCGTTACCCATTGTTTCCTTATCCTTTTCTCGTTAACGGTTCCTATAGTGTCTTTAGCGGCTTCCAATATCCCCACTTGATACATTCCCATTTTTCTTCGATAGAACACAGTTCTTTACCGTCATCCATCATTTTTCTACAGCCTGCTGGTACTCCTTCCTCGTTAATCCATTTAATGGTTCTAAATTCCATTTCCTAACCCGCCGCCCCTGCCTTATCTTCTTGAAACGGACGTTACATTTCATAACAACTAAATTGCGGTCAGAGTCCGCATCCGCTCCTGGGAAACTGTGCGAATATATCACACTGTTCCTAAACATGTGCCTAACCATAATATAATCTAACTGATACCTTTCTGAGTCACCTGGCATTTTCCATGTATACCTACGCCTTTTGTGTTGTCTAAACCATGTGTTAGTGATGACTAACCCCTGTCTTCTGCAGAATTCAATTGCTTTCTCCCCGCGTTCATTCCTCGTGCCTAACCCATAGTCCCCCACCTCACCACCATCTCTTCCTTCGCCTACCGTCGCATTCCAAAACCCAATCACTATCGAATGTTTCCCTGCAGGAACACTCGCGATGATATCCTCTAACTCATCGTACATCCTATCTACTTCTTCCTCCTTGTGGTTGCTCGGTGGCATGTATACCTGAACAATGAACAAGTTCTTCGGCTCTGCTTTAATCTCTACGAGTAAAATTCTATCAGTTGCTTGTTCTATGTTGACTACGCTTCTTCCTACCCCTTTATTTAATATTACGGGAACCCATCGTTGGCTCTCGTCCCCGCCGCTGTATATCACTCTATAATTGTCACTCCAGTAATCCCCGCTATCCTTCCATCTCACCTCGCAGAGACCTAAAACATCTATATTACCTCTTTCCATCTCTCGCTTAATATTTTCTAATTTGCCTCTCCTCAACATTGTCCTGACGTTCCAGGTTCCTATTCTAACTACTTTAATCTTCTTCTGAGTCTTCTGACTTGCTGCAGTTATTTCTTCCCTGCAAGGGTTTCGTGGGATGACGACCGCGGAAGCTTTGCCTCTCCTGCTGCCGGGCACGACACACGGCCTCTTGGGCCGAGTCCCGTAGTTGCCAGGACTCATATTATCTATAGTGCCCATCATTATATTCTTGGGAATCATAATTGAGGTGGTTTCCCGTTGCCTTCCTCAATAGTGTTTTTAACGTGACTCCATCACTTAATGGCAGCCCCACTGGGGTCAGACGCCATTGCAGCCGCCTCACTGAGGAACAGACGCTGCGTGGAGTACCTTTCGTCTGCCTCCTAACCTTCGACCTATCTGGCATCGGTGACCTTACCAGGTCACTATTATTATTACTCCCGCCAGCACAGCTCTAGGGGTCATCGGAATACACAAGCCATTCCACCACGATAAGATTGTAGTCCATGGGAGGGATATATATATATATATATATATATATATATATATATATATAAATTCACTGATAAGTCATAACAAACACAGAAACCAAAACACAAAAGAGGAAAAACTCACTGGTTCTCGAATTTTCGGTGGTCCAACCACCTTTCTCAAGAGGAATTATATATATACGTGTATATATATAAACCATAAACACAGTAATCAACCCGAAGGTCGGTTTAGTAGGTGATGGTAGAGCTCACCCGTGTACAAAGCCCGACGGCCTGTGAATATTCACACATCAGGGTTGGGGGGGGCACTTCCTTTCCCTGTGCCTGTTATGGTTTCCCAGGAAGATCTGGTACCCGAAAAATCAACTAGCTTGGGTGGAGCTGCAGAGCGGGAATCGGGAATCGAACCCGGGACCCTCCGGTCAGTAGTCCAACGCTCTACCCACTAGACCACCGCGACCCGCTGTATATATATAATATATATATATATATATACACAAACACACAAAAAACACCACACACATAGAAACATAAAAGAAGGACACTTACATTGGATATTTACGTTTCGACGGCACGGCCGTCGTCATCGAAATGACGACGGCCGTGCCGTCGTAACGTAAATATCCAATGTAAGTGACCTTCTTTTATGTTTCTATGTGTGTGGTGTTTTTTGTGTTAGTGTTTGTGTGTTTGTGCGCCGCCGGAGAGCGTCTTTTCCAAGTTTATATATATATATATATATATATATATATATATATATATATATATATATATATATATATATATATATATATATATATATATATATATATATATATATCGATGATGCGGCAGTACTCACGAGAGCAATATAACTTTTGGACGGCACAATATAACACAGAATAAAACAGATAACACGTAAAACGACACTCACACTGTAGATGATTTGAGCTTTCGGCCTATTCCGAGGCCTTCTTCAGGTCAGACTCAGGTCTGGACTTCAGGTCTGACATGAAGAAGGCCTCGGAGTAGGCCAAAAACTTAAATCATCCATAGTGTGAGTGTCCTTTTACGTGTTATCTGTTTTATTCTGTGTTCTATTGTGCCGTCCAAAAGTTTTATATATATATATATAGTATATATATATAAACCATAAACACAGTAATCAACCCGAAGGTCGGTTTAGTAGGTAGATGGTATAGCTCACCCATGTACTAAGCCCGACGGCGTGGGAATGTTCACACATCAGGGTAGGGGGGCAGTTCCTTTCCCTGTGCCGGTTATGGTATCCCAGGAAGACCTGGTACCCGAAAAATCAACTAGCTTGGGTGGAGCTGCAGGTGTCCGAAGTGCCTTGCCCGGGAATCGAATCCGGGACCCTTCGGTCAGTAGTCCAACGCTCTACTTACTAGACCACCGCGACCCGCATATACTATAGTATATGCGGGTACTATATAGTGTTTATAGTATATATTATTATTAGGTAATCTACCGGTTAAGGTAGGTTTTTGGATGGACACAATTATCAAATAAATATTTTGTGACTCCCCACCTAGCAAACTAATCTATATGAGGTCCCTTTTCATCTCGGTGTACTTCTTTCCTCCCTTCATCCCGTCCAACATCCCTATCCTGTTCCTACCCTTACCTCGCTTGCCCAACATTCTCCCCTCTATTACTCTCTTCAACATTTCTCTACTGCTCAATACGCCTTTCATCCATTTTTCCTGCCTCCATAGAATTTCTCTCAACAAACCCCTCTCCTCACCCATTATCTCCAGTACTTCCTCATTTGTTTTCCTTTCGGTCCATTTCATATTCTCCATTCTTCTCCACACCCACATTTCAAAAGCCTCCAATCTACGTCTATCCTCCTGCTTCAGTGACCACGTTTCCACACCATACATAGCTACGCTCCATATCAGAGTTTTTACGAGTCTTTTCTTCCTACTCAACGTCCCCGTCATCAACTCCCTCCTCCTTGAGAAAGCCTCCTTGCCTAGCGCAATTCTTCTCCTTACGTCCCTACCACTTTGACCGTATTGGTCCAAAACACTTCCGAGATATATAAACTGCTCTACCTGCTCTATTTTTTCCCCGCCTATTTTAATATTTAGCTTAGCCTTTTTCTTTCTGGAAAATCGCATAACCTTTGTTTTAATAATATTGATTCTCATACCATATTTATCGCACTGAACCTCCAATTCACTCAACAATGCTTGCAACTCCTTGGCTGACTGAGCAGCTAATGCTTGGTCATCAGCAAACCTAACCGATTTTACATATTCCCCTCCGACTTTCATTCCTACCTCCAGTTCTTCCCATGCCTCTTTAATCATTTCCTCCACATATACGTTGAACAGTACCGGTGACAATGGGCAACCCTGCCTTACACCTTTTCCTAACACTGCCCATCCGGACTCTCCGTTCCCCACTCGCACCTGAGCAGTCTGAGACATGTACAGGTTGCGGATCAGTCTCCTGTCCCTCCAATCCATTCCTTTTTTCTGCAATACACGAATCAATTTTTCCCAATTCACTCTATCAAACGCTTTTTCGAAATCTACAAAACAGGCAAAAACGTCCTGATTGTATTCTATATTCCTCTCGACTAGTGATCTCATTACTGCAATGGCATCACGCGTACCTCTTCCTTTCCTGAACCCAAACTGATCATCCCCTAAGTAATCATTTGGCATATGTATATATATATATATATATATATATATATATATATATATATATATACACACACATTCAAATACGAAGTCCCGCCATACGGCGCACAAATATTCATTCAAACATAGAATTCTATCCTTTTTTTCCATCCAGTTCGCTGAAGAGGGCCACTTTGTGGCGAAACACGTGTGTTCGACGCGTATCCTCGTCTGCGCTCTACTTGTATTCAGATTCTCCCAGAAGGTGGGCCCTTTGAGTGTGTGTGTTTATTGAGTGCTAGTTTGTGTGAATGGTCTGTGCTCGTCATTCGTGGATAGTCACAGTGTATACTTGTAGAACATCCTGGTACCTTTAACGGGGTCTTCCCTTGCAGCCTCGTGAAGGATTACATTTCCACCTAGAATCTTTAACGGGGTCTCACAGCCTCGTAAAGGCTTCCAGACAGGATAGTGTGTGTGTGGCGGTGTGTGGTCCCTGGCGTGGATTAATTTCCCGTAAACCACCACAGAGGGTATTCTTGGTCGAGAGGTTGTGGTTGGTCCCTTACGTGGTTCCCTCGAAAACCAACAAAGCAATTTGGTCTGAGGATAGGGATGTTGGACGGGATGAAGGGAGGAAGGAAGTACACAGGGATGAAGAGAGACCTGATGTAGAATAGGTTCCTGGATTGCGTTATGTCACATGAGACAAAGGAATTGCTGCTCTACCGTGTGGTAGTTTGTCTTCATCAATAACCCACCTTAACCGGTTGATAACCTACAGCGATAATAGATTTTTGTATACAGGGTTCGTCCGGAAAATAAGTGTACTGAGCTCAGGAAAAAAAATTTATTACACTTTTACATATCTTAAGCTAATATTCCTCAAAATAGGACCCTTGTGAGTCGATAAACTTGTTCCAGCGGCGTTCCCATTCCTGGAACGCTCCCACGAAGGCATCATCGGGAACCTCTCGAAGACACGTCGTCACGGCCTCTTTGACGGCGTCCAAAGTCCCGTACCGCGTTCCTTTCAAACTCCTCTTTATCTTCGGGAACAGGAAGAAGTCCGGTGGTGCCAAGTCCGGGCTGTAGGGCGGGTGCGGCAGCGTTGCCACGCCGTGCTTGCCCAAGAAGTCCGACACGACAAGCGCGGTGTGAGACGGTGCATTGTCGTGATGCAGCCGCCAGATGTTTTTGATTGCTGGCCGGACGCGGGCGACTCGTTTTCGAAACCTGTCGAGCACGTGGACGTAAAATGCACCATTTACAGTTTGTCGTTCAGGTACAAATTCGTAGTGGACGGCTCCCCTTTTGTCAAAAAAGACTTATTTGTCAAGACACTTATTTTCCGGACGAACTCTGTATATTTGGGCACTCTCAACTCCATCCAAGGTGTGTAATTTTTCAGGTAGCAGTCCTTCCACACAGGAAACTGTAGGCGGCACAGGGACCCCTCTCATTACCCCGTTGTTGCGTGAATTCCACACACCGTTGGCTTTAGTGCATGGTGATCTCTACCCTCATCTATCAAACTGACCTTAGGGTAGAAACGTGGTTGTCTTTTATTGTTTATTATTTTTATAATATATTTATAAAAATGGCATCGTGCCGAGATAAACCTCATTCACAGCCATTCCATTCTATTGTGGTCTAATGAATATATCCCATGTTGAGGCGCACATTTCCCTCAAATGGCAAGTTTAGAACCGTCCTCTTGAGACTATTGAGAGAAGAAATGAGGGAAAGGGTGAGGGCGAATGGGAGAGCAGCGATGCCCTCCCAACTCTCTTCTCGCTGCTGCCATTCGGCAGAAGAACAGGAGACGAGAAAGTCTCCGGGCGGGGAGAGGGAGTATGGGCGAAAACTGCCAGGAGATTGGTGGGGGGAGGGACGGAGGGGGTCGTGGGATCAAGGGGCTGATGACGGGGTCTGTGACGTCCCACGGCAGGAATCCCGCCGCCGCCAAAATTCCACCGCCGCAAAACAAGTGCCTTCGCAGGTCGCGATAAATTGCGATCTCCATGGCGAAACAGATGAAAGTGAAAATCCGAAATCTGGTCGGAGGGGGATGCCTCCGACAAAAGGCTTCTCCCGCCGCGCTTTCACCGCCGCCGACCCAAAGCTGGGCCCGAAGGGGCGAGTGGCTGGAGGGGGGACTTTCCTCGTCGTGTCCGGCTCCTTAGCCTTCGGAATTGAATGCTCCTCGGCACGCACGCGCCGCCCCGCCTCATCCGAAGGGCCTCCCGGCGTGCAGTTTCGTGGGCTGAGTTGCGTCACTCCTATTGACCAAACGGAAGCATCGCCATGACTTAAGCACCAGTGGACTCCCTGAAATTTCTTTAAACAGACTTTTGCCGGCGCACTCATTAAGGATCCCGGCGGCGATAGATATTTTTCATTTGTGTCCCGATCCCTACTCGAGTTGCTTTGTGGAGGGCACTGTGAGTGAGTGCGCCGTCCGTCGGATGGAACGTTAAGCTGTGTTACCCCTCTGCAACTTTTCGTTAAGAGTAGACTAATACCGACGCCGGATTTCTCTCCATCCTTCATCGTTTCCTATCCGTCCCTAATGGCGCAAATGACCTCAACTGTCGGTCGCCTCCCCTGAAAACTACTGCTGCCATTAATTCTGCAATGTGAGTGGGGCGATGATGCTAAGCGACGCGGTCGTCTTTGTCTGCATCGAAGCGACATCCCGCAAGAGCACGCCGCTGTTATTCAAAGGCGACTTCGCATCAATGGGTATCGCCGACGGAATTTATCGCAACTCTGGAATATTATTGATTACTGGGACTGCCATTCGCTGAATTCTCAAAACCGAAACCTTTGCCCTATTCTGGACTATTTCAATTATCAATAAATTATGTCTTCAATCACCCGCCTACCTACCTCCTACAACACCTACGTCTTCAATACCCCGCCTACCTAACTCCTAAACTCGTTCCTCCCCCCCTTCCTCAAACAGGTATGAATATGATGTATCAAATTTTGAATCCTGTCTTGTACCTGAAGATGGTTCGATGAACTGAAACCCGTTGTTCGTTATAAATAAATCTGTGGAAAAGTTCAAATTTTATTTTCCTCGTATATTTTAATAACATTAAGTTGTAGAGCCAGCTAACAGACTACAGAGAACGCTCTTGAGGTGGAAGTCTCTCCAACTGCAATAGCCTACCAACCATGTATTTCGGATCCCTGGTTCAAGAATTCTGCCTTCAGCCCATCTCTGAACAGCTAACGTGCTTCCTTTTGCACTCTATTTTCATTAACGAGCTCAATGTTTGCACTGATTTCCAATTTTTCCATCCGTCCATTGCAAATTTATGGGTGGGATGGCTACCCAAGTTGGAGTTAGCGACTGAAAAATAACTTTACGCAAGATTGATCAAATCTGACTATTGTTCTTCCTTGAAACAGGTTAACAAGAACTATAACGTCTTCTCGTTTTATGCTACATTCTTTCAAATTTCATTTTTTTTAAGTTCTCCTGTAGATGCAATTGCAGCAATATAAGGTCATACAACAAATCATTCACCGGAAGACGAAAATATATTCACAATTAATAATCGACAACCGCGAGAATATTAGCAATACAGTAATCAACGGCGCCTCGATTTCAACTGGGAGATGTGACAGCACTCCAGAAAATCGAAACAAAATCCACGCGTGTTAATTTTAAACACATTTCATTGCTCTATGATATTCACAAATGCCAAGGCTCTCACAAGGATCTCCGGACCGTCAGGCAAGAACATCACGAGTACTTATAACCCTGAATTCCTGGTTTTCCTGTGTACAAGGAATCTCTATAGACAGCATATAAGGTTTGTCCCTAAAGTAGTATGACTGAGCCGATTAAAAAAAATATATATTGCCACAGTTGATACGTGCACTCAAAAGTCTTCGAAGCAACATCCTTGTGCGTCCAAACACCACTGCCAGCGGGTTTTCCACCCCCCGTACGCCTTCTGGAAGGCGGCGCCCGGAATGCTGCTAAGCTCCATCGTAACGGACTGTTGTAACGCTTCCACTGAGTCGTGGTGACGTCCTTTCAGCGCGGACTTGAGACGGGGGAAGAGGAAGAAGTCTGGTGGGGTATGATCTAAAAAATGTTGGTCCTAACTCACATGGTCAAGAAGCTCTTGGCTGATCCGCGTGCGAGTTTCCCTTTGTTCGTCTGAGAGCACTCGCGGCACCAGCTTCGCACACACCTTTCTCATGCCCATGTTTTTGGTCATAATTCGATGCACATCACTTTTAGGGATGCCAAGTTCACCAGAAACCATGCGAATACTCAATCTACGATCGCTGTGCAACAAAGCCTTCACTTTTGCAAGAGTTTCGTCACTTTTAAAGGTGGAAGGGCGTTGTGAACGTTCGGCGTCTTCAACATCTTCTCTACCCTCCCGAAGCAACTTGTGACACTCAAAAACACCCGAACTGCCAATGGCGTTATCATCATAAGCTGCATGGAGAAAATCATAAATCTCTTTCTCCATTTTTCCCGGTTTTACACAAAATTTGATGTCTTAGTGATGTTCTGATAACCGGTTCATAACGTAGCATAACGAAGTCACTTTATAGAGGTTTCGAAAACCCGCACTCCGTTAAGGCTGGGAGCCAACTGCCACCGGTCTCCTGCCTTTCCTGAGACTCCCATCCCTCGATCCCAGCCAGGGAAGCCGCCGCCCGTCGCTCCGTCCATCCGGGAAAAAATAGGTCATACTACTTTTGGGACATATCTTACTATATATAAGTAAATTTTGACTTGCATTCTGTGGAAGTTTTCTTTACCCATGAAGTTCTCTTCTCACCGAAGTTTTCTCAACTAGATGGCGGAAAATGTTCACGTGGGTAAAAAACTAACGAGGAAAACAATTGAAAAAACAGCGTCGCGCGCACTTTCCGAAAAAGCAGTCATGCACCAGAAAAAATAAGGGGGCACAAGAAAGAGGAGAATATTTCGGCCGGGGGTGATCAGCCAGACGACGGAAATGTCTTCCCAAAATAGCCACGAAGAGCAAGAATAGTTACTTACAATGGACACTGGAAATGTCGCCCCACGCATGCTACGTACTCGATAATGAGGCACGACGGTTCGCGAAAGACCGCGATGGAAGGAACGGCCTCATACTATGTATGCCGAAAGGATGTTCGTATTCAACTTCTTTTCTGAGGCACGAATTCTTACCAAGTATTCAAAGATTTCAGTTTCGTGACAAAAACTTCGTGATCCATTCTTTGAATAAGTGGTGAAAACTGACCGGGAAACTTGGTGATATTTTCTCTGGTGAGGTCCTTGGCTGCTGATTGCGATGATGTAAAATTACATGAAAAATGACAGCCTTGCTGGAAGTACGAGGTCTGTCTGGAAAGGATCCAACGGTGCTATAATCTGAGCCTAAACTAGAACAATGAGGATACCATAGTCGTTCCCTTCCAAGTGTGTACTCCCCTTGGGTCCTCACGCTCTTATCTAAGCTTCTCTTCCACCTTTCGAAATAATCGGCAAAGTCCTTTTTCGGAATGGCCATCGGCTGCCTCATTGCATTCTCTTTTATCTTTTCAACGTCAATAATTTCGTGCCACAGTTGCAAAGGAATTGCTGTAAGCAGTAAACAATGACCCAGGTTTTATAAAAAAAGGTCATAACGTGAGATGAGTCACGGGTCTATGAACTATGAAACAAAAGCCCCATATTCCCAATAGATAGTTGACAAGTGAAGGTAGAAATTGCAAATAAACGGCCGCATTTGAAGGTGAAGAAATGACAAATTCCAAGAAACTGTGGCAGATGCTGCAAGAGTAACTTTTAATGGAGTCATCCGCTAACATACATTTCAATGCAACAATTTCAGAGTATAAAAACTATTCACCATGACCGGGATTCGAACTTGGATCCGTCGATGCCCGAGGGTTCCGAATTCGAACGCTTTG
>CM073775.1:2661286-2853943 GCA_037158775.1 Hetaerina titia | reverse complement strand
GTTTTTCGAAGTATTCTCCATGATAATTCTTCATAATAACCTTTGCATGCGCTCGAACCAATTTTCGTAATACTTTTTCCACTCCGATTGAGGTACCTCCAAAATACGGTTTTGAAATGCATCAACGGGTTCTTCAGGGGCCGAAAAAGGTTGGCCACGCAATTTTTCTTGATAAACGGGAATTAAAAGAAGTCATTTGGGGCTAAATTAGAGCTGTACGGAAGATGACCCATCAATTCGACGTTTAGGCCAGTCAAATTGGTAATTGTTTCAACTGATCTGTGAGAGCTTCCAATGTCATGATGAAGAACGATCCTTCGTTGCCGTTTCTTTTTCCGTGTTTCACCAAGCACTTCCGGCAAACAAATGCTCGTGTACCATTCAGCATTCACGGTTCTACGTTGCTATAACGGTACGGTTGCCACATGTCCAGCTATTTCGAAGAAACAAGCGATCATTCGCTGAGCTTTTGTCAACTTATGCGAGATCCAACGCGAACAAATGTTTTCACAGCTAAATTTTCATGCAATATCTTTCTGATGCTCGTCATACTAATACCCAATGATGCCTCAATCTAACGATAAGTCAGATGACGATTTGCCTATACTAGTTTTTCCACAGCATCAATGTTTTCTGGCACAACAACTGACTTTGGACGACCTTCACGACTTTCGTCTCTGGAAGAACGGCCGCCATGATGAAATTCGTTATACCAGCGTTTCAGTGGCAAAGGATGGGGCTTCATCGCCAAAAGTGGAAGTAAGTTGATCGATGCACGATGTCTTGATAATCCACGCCGAAAGTCGTAAAATATCATCGCACGAAAGCGTTCCCGAGTTAACTCCATATTTTAACTGAGACAAAATTTTCGAGTCACTGTAAAGAACACATACTCAGGCAGCCATTTGTCCGCCTATGAACGGCACATATGGTTGCTGCACACAAAAAATGAATAGTTACAGCGATCACTCCAGAGTTTAAGAAGGATTTGCAAATGAAAACGACAAACGCCAAGAAACAAAAGCCTCCCAATCATGAGAATACACCCTGCATTGTCAACATTTGCGTCTCTGTTCTGCGAACCCGCACCTGTGACACCTCCTTTCTTTCCCCTCTCTTGGCATATGCATGCAGCGCATCACAGTGCAAAATAGATTGAATTTATAGTTTTCTTGAATATCCAGCGTGAATCTTTTCAAGCATTGCAGGTCGTGACGAAGCTTACATCTTTAATTACAGTAAATTTGTTCCCGTCTGTGACGTAACACCGACCAAGTGCTCAGGACGCAAAACGGATATGTTGCAAGAATATGTCGCGTCACCTCTAGTATCTTATCATACTCTCATAGAATTACCACCGCGTGGATTCGCTCAATGGTCACCAGAATTTCTTACGGTCGTAAAAAGGTCGCAATGTGAACTCGGCGTAATTTTTTGGCCACCGGTGTGCTCTTCGGCGTGGTCGGAGGGCGAGAGAGAGAGTGCGCGTTTGTGGATGTGACTGATCGTGCGTGTGCGAGTGAAAGTTCGTCCCCCCCCCCCCACAACCCCCGAGACCACTTTCGGGCTTGCCTCGCGTGCACCAAGCACGGCGGAACAGCCGCACACGGGGAAAAACTTTCTCCCATCCGGGAAAAACATTTCCCTCTTACGTCCAGTAACGTAACCGGAAGCTGTTCCTGAAAGAGGGCGGTGGGGCGCCGAAACCGGACCAGGAAGCCCTCCTCTCTGCCCTGCCCTCAATCCCACCCGTGGAGGGGTCCACGGGCGAGAGAGAGACACCCCTCATCCGCAGGAGATGAAGTAACGCGTCCACTTTTACTCTCTCCTCGACCAAGCCACACTTTCCTCTCGACGCGAGTGGGCGGACCCCTGCTGGGACACCAAGGCACCACGCCGAGGGAGAGAAAACTTGGTGTCCCCAAAAATTCAGATTTGTCGATTTTTAATGATATATTACACTCATGCCAATCGTTGAAATGAAGAAAAATACACGATGCAATCCCCTTAAATTTAAAACGGCCTCTCTGGCGGGTGTACATGGTGGGTTCTGGCAGGTGCTCGTGGCGGGTGCATGTACATGGGTTCACGCAACTCACGATTCTTTCACTGCCTCCTTTCCTGTGCCTGCCTTCAAGTGAATTCGGAAGGAGAGTCACACGAATCGTACCCACTCACATTTTACTTTCAATAATTTAGAATTGGATCTGATAAAGTTTTGAGGTAAACTATACGAAATAATCCTTAATGCAATTTAATTAATTCTTTCATTTCAAGGAAATCTTGAAATACAGGATTGGTAAACGAAAAAATGATCTTGGCAATGTTCATCATTGCAACATCCGCGTTTGCGCAGGATGCAAAACTATGTCCGTAAAAAAAGTTACCGATCAGAAATAAAAATGCGAAGGAGGGAATAATTAGCAGCTATCAATTAATTAAATCAGCAGTTAGAAATGGAAACCTCGACCAATTAATTAGACGGGGGCCACTTCATCGTTTTTGCCTCTGCTTGATGTCACCTGCGTCTTTCGTTGGTCCCACCAAAGCAATGCTCCGACGAGCTCTAGAAGCGATATCACGCATCCGTCGCTACTGGAAACGGAATTCCGAAGAGGGGGAGGGGGTACCTACTTGGGGGGGGGGGGAACGCTGACGACGCTCGTGGCGCCGGGTTTCCCCGAGAGAGTGGAAGAGAGAGAGAGCCCGGCGGTGGGGTGGACGAGGGCGAGCGAGACGCTGCCATACGAAAAAAACGAAAACCACAGTAATCGACCCGAAGGTCGATTTGGTGGGTGATGGTGGAGTTCACGCAATAGTAAGCCCTATACGGCGTGTGAAATTCCCACACCATCAGGGTAGGGGGATTGGCAGTGTCCCTTTCCCTTTGCCGGCTGTGGTTTCCCAGGGAGATCTGACACGAGTCGAAAAATCACCGAGTTTAGGTAAAGACGAGGGTGCCCAAAGAGACCTGCCCGGGAATTGAACCCGGGCCCTCCGATCATAAACCCACGTCCTCTGCTGCAACATAGCGACACACATTTCTTCTGGTGTTCTTTCATTTCGGGTGTTTCCCCGGCATATTTGCTTGATGAAGTTTTCTCGGCTCTTCCACCGGGTCAGGGGTTCCATATTGGCCGACGTTTCGACTCGACTCGTCCATCGATACGATCGGCCAATGTGCAACCTCCGACCCGATGGAAGACCCGAGACAATTTCATCAAAGATATTCCTTCGCATCGCAATTGATAATTGCAAGGAACCGTGGGTTGATAGAATCTACGATATGACCACCGAGGGGGATATTTTCCACATTATGATACGGACGTTACTGTGAATTGTGTGATACTTCAATGGGAATAGAGACTATGATATTACTCACATAGAACCGAGTATTTACCCATCGATAAGACGAAATGGACGATATTGATGCTATGGACGATACTGTGGATTGCTCTATGTATTGCTGGACCCAATAATTACTGCCATGCCAATACATCGTCACCACAGGGTACGAGTAAAGAGTTGACGCTCTCGCCTGACAACTCAAAGGTGGTGAGTTCGAGTCCCACCTTGCGTGTGGCACACGAGAGTGTCACTCGCCTTCGGCTGCCATTCACAATTTACCCTTAAGGCTGCGCTCGACTCTGATTCCGCGGAAAAAAATGCAAGACCTACCACGACAAAAATGATTGTTTATTGAAGGCTGGCGCTTTTATTCCAATTAAATTTATTCATTGTCCAGATGAAACTCAACTACTTGAGTTAAAATATTTGTAATTAACCCAAATTACTTAAATAGAAAAAAACCGTGATATCAAGGAAACATTGTATGTATTGGGAGCTATTTGCTGAAGCTTAAAAAACAAAGTCGCCAAATGCCATCAGCTTATTCAAAGCGCAGGCACATACAGGGTTCGTCCGGAAAATAAGTGTACTGATTTTTTCCCGCCGCTCCAGGCGCGCTCAGCACCGCTCTGACGGGCTACGATTGGAGGGGGGTATGTTGGCAATAACCAGGCTTACGGGGAGTCAGCCTTGTCCAGAAACATGATCTTTCGGTGGCACAAGATGTTCGTGGAGGGCAGAGAAGAGGTCGACGACGAACCACGGCCTGGACGCCCATCAACGACACTCACCGACGAAAATGTGCGAAAAGTTCGCGATGTACTGAACTCTGATCGTCGTCTTAGTGTTCGGATGATAGCAGAGCAGTGTAATGTGCCAAAAACAATAGTGCACGAGATTATTAGGGACCAATTACAGATGCGAAAAATTTGTGCAAAGTTGGTGCCGAAAGTGCTCAGTAATGATCAAAGACTCAATCGTTTGGAAATCGCGACACAACTTGCGGATCGCTGCAAAAATGATCCACATTTTTTAGAGAACGTTGTTTCGGGTGACGAGACGTGGGTCTTTGAGTACGACCCGGAGTCGAAGAGACAAAGTGCGGAGTGGCACACCCCATCATCACCCCGTCAAAAGAAAGCTCGCATGAGCAAATCTCGGATCAAGGCGTTGCTCATTGTCTATTTTGACAAAAGGGGAGTCGTCCACTACGAATTTGTACCTGAACGACAAACTGTAAATGCTGCATTTTACGTCCAAGTGCTCGACAGGCTTCGAAAACCAGTCGCCCGCGTCCGGCCAGCGATCAAAAACATCTTGCGGCTGCATGACCACAATGCGCCGTCTCACACCGCGCTTGTCGTGTCGGACTTCTTGGTCGAGCACGGCGTGGCAACGCCGTGCTTGACCAAGAAGACGTTTGTTAGCAACGAATATTCCCCAAAAAGGTGTAACTATGGAAACTATAAAAGGAATTAGTGACCACAGGGCAGTAAATACTACGTTTTCGCAACATGGGGTACGGAATAAGAAGCATAAAAGAAAAATTTACTTGTTTAAAGAGGGGACTACCAAAATGGCCTAAAATGCGAGCTGCAGTCAATTTGCAAATTTTAATAAAGATAAGATTCAGCGAAATATTGAGGATTCGTGGAATCGCTTCCTTGAGATCACGCGCTCGGAAGTCAACAAGTTCATTCCCAGTAAGTTTATAATAGATAACACGGAAGCTAAATGGTACAACGCGGATGTTCTCGTAGAAAGACATTACGACGTCAAAGGCTATGTCACGCCAGAATGAAAAATATTAGGGATGATATCTCTAGCGACAAAATGAGTAAGATCACTCGTGATTACATGATATCAAGGGCGTATGCCACGGCGGAAATTCGGAAAGCGTTTAGCGAATTCAAAAGGGAAAGATGAGCAGAACATTTGAAAGAGAATCCGGAAGTAGTTTGAGCGTATGTCAGAGAGATTCAGGTAAATTAGTCGACAGTTATCTCAATCAAAAACGATAAAGGCGACAGAGTAACCAGCAGTTGGGAAAAAGGTAACTTATTAAATTCCTTCTTTCAAAGCGTCTTCACCAATGCCTCACCGAATGTCTCTGATAGATTACCAAATTGTGCCGACCAAACGATGACCAAAATTGAAATATCATAAAATGGAGTAGAGCGTTTGACGAAAAATATTAAGCCTAATAAATCCTCTGGGCCCGATTAAATACCCCCTCTTATATTTAAGGAACTAGTACCGAGTCTAAAAATGATATTTAAGGAATCGCTTGTAGATAATAAGGTTCACAATGATAGGAAACCGCTAAACAAACACCAATATTTAAAAACGGATAGAAGGAGTAACCAAGCAAGTACATATATATTTCCCTCATCCGTTTCATGCATGGTCATGGAATGGATAGTCACTAGTTCGATCGTAAGACGCTCCGACAGTCAGGAGTTATCCATGAAAAACCAGCACGGTTTCCAAGAGGGTAAATCCTACGAGAGTAACTTGCGCTTTTTATTCATGATATCCTTATTTCTAGAGAGAGCAATGCTCCAGGGGATGCGGTTTTTCTAGATTTTAAAAAGTTTTCAACAAAGTACATCATACTAAAGCAATCCCAAAGCTAGAAGCATATGGAATAGATAAAAATGTCGGGGCCTGGATTAAAGACTTTTTGAATAGTCGGGTAGAAGGATAGATGGAGAAGTAACTCTGGGTGTTCCTCAGGGAAGTGTTATCGTACCTCTTTTATTTCTCCTTGACGTTCACCACATTAACTCCGTAGTCACTAGCAAGATACATCTGAGAGATGAACGCTGGCATTGAGAAACCGAAATGATCGAAGGTGAGCGTCGGTTCACAATGTCGTAAGGGATATTAAGCCTACTGTTCTGTAATCCCCACATGATGTAGCCCTTACCTTTTTCGGAATAGAAACTAGAACTGATTTCACAAAATCTTTCAGCCAGATTCCTTCCTCATAGATACTACGAATCAGTCCATATAGAGTCTTCTTCCCAGATTTTCCTAAACATTTCAACAGTTCCACAGGAATATTGTCCACCCCCACGGCCTTATTTGCTTTCATCTCTTTTAATGCCCTTTCTATTTCATCGTTGAGTATTATGCCTGGACCTAAGCTATCTTCCGTACAGTGTTTCTATATATTCCTTCCATCTCTCTTGGATTTTATCTAGTTTGATTATTATCTTACCCCACTTATCTTTAACTGTAAGCACAGATCTTGCCTTCTTATTCCCTGATAATAACTTAACCTTGCTGTATGGAGCACCAATTTCACCCTTCGTCTGCAAACTTTCCATATCCTCGCATTGCGTTTTCCACCATTCTTCTTTCGCTTTATTTGTGGCCCTTCTCAATTTATTGTTTAACTTTTTGTACTTCATTTTACCAACCTCTGTGTTTACATTTTTCCATCTTCTTCTCTCATCCATCTTTGCAATCAACTCATCTGTTACCCATGGTTTCCTTATCCTTTTCCCGTTAACGGTTCCTATAGTCTTTTGCGGCTTTAGATATCACTTTCTTGATACATTCCCATTTTTCTTCGATAATACTCAGTTCTTTACCGTCATCCATCATTTTCTCTACAGCCTGCTAGTACTCCTTCCTCGTTAATCTATTTAATGCTTCTAAATTCCATTTCCTAACCCGCCGCCCCTGCCTTATATTTTTGAAACGGACGTTACATTTCATAACAAGTAAATTGTGGTCTGAGTCCGCATCCGCTCCTGGGAAACTATGCGAAATTATTACACTATTCCTAAACCTGTTCCTAACCATAATATAATCTAACTGATACCTTTCTGAGTCACCAGGCATTTTCCATGTATACCTATGCCTTTTGTGGTGTCTAAACCATGTGTTGGTGATGACTAACTCCTGTCTCCTGCAGAATTCAATTGCTTTCTCCCCGCGTTCATTCCTCGTGACTAACCCATAGACCCCCACCTCTTCCTTCGCCCACCGTCGCATTCCAATCCCCCATCACTATCAAATGTTTCCCTGCAGGAACAGACGTGATTATGTCCTTCAACTGATCCAATATCCTACCGACTTCTTCCTCCCTGAACAATGACCACGTTCGTCGGTTCTGTTTTTATCATTGTGAATAAAATTCTATCAGTGCTCGCTCCATATGACTACGCTTCTTCCTATCCCTTTATTTAAAATTACGGTAACCCCTCGTTGGCTCTCGTCCCCGCCACTGTATATCACTCTATAATTGTCACTCCAGTAATCCCCGCTATCTTTCCATCTCACCTCGCAGAGACCTAAATCATCTATATTACCTCTTTCCATCTCTCAATATTCTCTAATTTGCCTGTCCTCAACATTGTCATGACGTTCCATCTTTCTATTTTAACTACTTTGGTCTTCTTCTGCGTCTTCTGTCCTGCTGCTGTTATGTCTCCCCTGCAAGGGTTTCGTGGGATGACGACCGCGGAAGCATTGCCTCCCCCACTGTCGGGCCCGACACACGGCCCCTTGGGCCGAGTCCTGTAGTGGCCAGGACTCATATTCTCTATAGTGCCCATCATTACATTCTTGGGAATGATAATTGAGGTGGTTTCCCGTTGCCTTTCTCAATAGAGTTTTTATCGTGACACCATCACTTAATGGTCGCCCCCACTGGGGTCAGACTCCTTTGCAGCCGCCTCACTGAGGAACAGACGCTGCGTGGACTACCTTTCGTCTGGCTCCTAACCTTTGACCTATCTGGCATGGGTGACCTTACCAGGAGCAATTATTATTACTCCCGCCAGCACAACTCTAGGGGTCATCGGAACGCACAAGCCCTTTCACCACGACAAGGTTGTAGCCCATGGGACGGGAACAGAGAGAATTGTAATTCAAATCCATTGTGCATATCACTTCATCAATTTTATAGCTGTGGTTAAGTTCAGTTTAGGGTCGCTGTCACCTTTGGTGGGCCCTGGGGCCTATGATTTTCCAATTTACTCAGCAATACTTAGAACCCATTGAATGACTGGTTAACTAAAGCTTGATCAACCACAAACCTAAATACATTGAAAATTATCAATGAGAGTAGGCATTCCTTTCTTACCCCTCTACCTAACACTGCCCAGTCTGAGGCATGTACAGGTTGCAAATCAATCTCCCGTCCCTCCAATCCATTCTTACTTTCTGCAATATTCCCATTACTCATTAGTTTTTCCCAATTTACTCTATCGAATCCTTTTTCGAAATCTAAGAAATAGGCAAAAACATCCTGATTATATTCTATATTCTCTCTATTAGTGACCACATCACTAGAATGGCATCATTCATGGCTCTCCCTTTCTTGAACCCAAACTGATCATTCCCAAAGTAATCACTTGCCCTTCTCTCCATTCTCATATTAATTATCCCAAGTATTACTTGTGTTCCATGCAAAGTCAAATTTACTGTTCCCTAGTTGTCACATATTTCCCATTTTTGGGATGGAAACTTACACTGTGATCTGATGAAATCCTCCAGCCAACTTTCTCCCTAATGCTATGAATGAGCCCTTCATGCCAATCTTTCCTAAATTTAAAACAGTACTGAGAAATAAAAGGAGGAGCCACCCAATTTATTTATCCCAAGAATGCCATGATGGGAGACAATGAGTCTTGGTAACTATGCAGCATGGCCTAATCAGCTGTGTGTTATGCACAACAGTGGGGAAGGCAAGGCTTCCACAGATGTTGTCTCACAAAATCATTGCAAATGAAAAGTAACAGCAGAAGGGGACCTCATTAGTTGGAATATGGACTTGGAACGTTAGGACGAGGTTGAGGGCAGGAAAATTAGAAAATATAAATCGACAGATGAAGACGTACTCCAGCTACATTCTGGATAAAAAACAATGCATAATGAATCAATTGAAACACTAAGAAAAAGGATTTTATAAAATAAAAACACAAGATAAGACTGGGAAAGTTAATAATTCCTCATCTCCAACACTAAGAATTAAAGCCAGGCTTCATGGAGATTCTCAAGAGGATAACTTGCAATGTCAATACTATTAGTAACTTCTACATGATGAATTCAATACCTTTTGTATATCCTCTGCTGAGCATATTCCCTCAAATATAAACCCCTTTATTGTTGATCCAAATGATCTCGTAAGGAACTGCAAAATCAAAAATGCTCATTTAATGTGAAACATGTAACTACTGATGAGATTTGTGTAGTAAATGGTTCAAAATGCAGGGTCATATGAGGCTTCTCGGAGAATTGATGGTATTTATTGCTCAAGCTTTAGCTAAAATTAAAAGTGTTTGCATGATAGAGTTTTCCTTGACTTCCCAAGGTACACCAGACTATCAACAGTCATTTAATGAGGAGATAAAAGCAAGCCAGCCAGCATTTATACTATGTACTGACTCTTTCTAATCTCTTTAAAATAGAAGATATATGCTAAGGAACAGCTCTAAAAATATTTTGATTTCAACAATCTAATTTCCCTTTCATGTGTTAAATCAACAACAATGGCAGTTGAGTCTGCAATTAATGATATAATAACTGTTTTGAAAAAAGGCAACTGCTTACATGACATTGAGTATTTCATTGTATCCAAGTATTATAAAGGCTAAGCTAAATATTAAAATAGGAGGGGAATGAATAGAGCAGGTAGAGCAGTTTACATATCTCGGAAGTGTTTTGGACCAATACGGTCAAAGTGGTAGGGACATAAGGAGAAGAATTGCGCTAGGCAAGGAGGCTTTCTCAAGGAGGAGGGAGTTGATGACGGGGACGTTGAGTAGAGATGTTAAGACACAAGAGGAACATGACATAGAAGAAGATAGATTAGGTCCAGGCATACTCGACGATGACATAGAAAGGGCATTAAAGGAGATGAAAGCAAATAAGACCGTGGTGGTAGACAACATTCCTTTGGAACTGTTCAAATGTTTAGGAAAATGTGGGAGGAAGAGTCTATACGGACTGCTTTGTAGTATCTATGAGGAAGGAATCTGGCTGGAAGATTTTGAGAGATCAGTGTTAGTTCCTATTCCAAAAAAGGCAAAGGCTACATCATGCGAGGACAACAGAACAATAAGTTTGATATCCCACACAGCTAAGTAGTTCTCAGGATCTTCAACAAAAGGATAGAGATTAGGGCAAATGATTGCTTAGGGGATCATCAGTTTGGGTTTAGGAAGGGGAGAGGTAGGCGTGATGCTATTCCAGTAATGACATCACTAATCGAGAGGAATATGGAATGCAATCGGACGTATGTACTTTTTCCATAGAATTTGATTAGGAGTTTGATAGTGAATTGGGAAAAAATAATGCATGTATTGCAGAAAATAGGTATAGATTAGAGGGAAAGGAGGCTAATCCACAACCTGTACATGTCTAAGACTACTTAGCTGAGAGTGAGGAACAGAGAATCCAGATGAGCAGTGTTAGGAAGAGGTGTAAGGCAGGGATGCCCATTATCACTGGTTCAACGTATATGTGGAGGAAATGATTAAAGAGGCATGGGAAGAACTGGAGCTGGAGTGAAAGTGTGACAGAAATTCGTAAGATCAGTTAGGTTTGCTGATGATCAAGCTCTAATTTGCCAGTTACCCAATTGATTGCAAGGATTCCTAAGTGTAATGGAAATAGATATTGGATGCTAATCAATATTAATAAAACAAAGGTTATGCGATTTTCCAGAAAGAAAAAGGCTAAGCGAAATATTAAAATAGGAGGGCAAAACCTAGAGCAGGTACAACAGTTTACATATCTCAGAAGTGTTTTGGGACCAACACGGTCAAAGTAGTAGGGACATAAGGAGAAGAACTGCACTAGGCAAGGAGGCTTTCTCAAGGAGAAGGGAGTTGATGACGGGGACATTGAGTAAGGATTTTCGAAAAGACTTAGTGAAACTTTGATATGAAGTGTAGATACGTATGGTGCAGAAACGTGGTCATTGAAGCAGGAGGATAGGCGTAGATTGGAGTCTTTTGAAATGTGGGTGTGGAGAAGATTGGAGAAGGTGAAATGGACCGAAAGGAAAACAAATGAGGAAGTACTGGAGATGGTGGGCGAGGAGAGGGGTTTGTTGAGAGAAATCTTATGGAGGCAGGAAAAATGGATGAAAGGCGTATTGAGCAGCAGTGGAATGTTGAAAACAGCAATAGAGGGGAGAATGTTGGGCAAGCGAGGAAAGGGCAGGAACAGGATAGGGATGTTGGATGGGATGAAGGAAGTATGCGGAGATGAAGAGGAACTAATTAGAGTGCTCGAAGGTAGGTTGTGTTTTGTTAGGAGAAATTAGCAAAATATTTAGTAGCTTATGTTCATTCAGAACCTACATTTACTGGTAGATTACCTATAATAATATATGTATACCAACTTCTCAATTGAAGAAGACTGTAATTCAAGGGCATCACATTTTACATTCACACACAAAGGCATTCACATATTTAATAAATTAATCATCCAGAACTCGCTTATCAACATTCAAAAGTAACTGTATTTTTACCATTAACTAAGCCTTTTTACACTGTCAATGAATGTTTTGAGATAGACACAGCTGTGACTTGGTATTTAATAAAATGTATATAGGTACTCTTGTTTTTAGTTTTTCATATTTTTGACAATATCTATTGCCACATATAACCATCAAATGATAATTTAAGATTGCGATCATGAATTCAATTCACTGCCTTTGCTCATGTAAACTGTATCTAATGTGCCTACAGGTTCCATGGCCCTTATGACTAACCACACATAGTTCTTGATTTCTCCACCTTAATCAGCAGTAGTCAATCTACTTCAAACCTAGGGACTAGGGAAATTGAAAATGAAACACTAATTTATTGGCATTATTATTATTTAACAATAATCATTATTATAGTTTTAATCCTCAATACTTTACAGAACAGAGTTCAAACTAGTTCTTTCTCTTTTCTTAAAATAACAATAAATTATGTACAGCAAAAAAAATTCTTTTTTGCAATTATGCACACTTCCTCTCGCTCTCTCCATTCTGGAGAATCCATTTTTTTGGGACAGCACTTATGGTTGAGTCTTTTACAATTATAACTTCTCCAAAATCCTCTCCTGATCAATCTACTTCCCAGCCTCCTTTCTGCAATCCCTAATATGGTCAAGAAGGAACCACACATCCTGGAACAATGCAGGATCCACACAACAACTCCAAGATGCTCATTTGGATATCTTATATATTATTTATACATTACGGGAACTAGGGTTGGGGGGGGCATTGTTTTATTGTTGCAGATGATCATCATTCGTGGGCAGGGGCCTCTACAACAACAGGGCTTCTATAAAGTGGGCCTTGCCTGCTCTTCAATAACCTAATCATTAGTTAAAGAGTTCCCCCCTATTAAAATGCACATACTCATACAATATAATTCCCTAAATTCTCCCAAGAAACCTGCACAGCCATAAGAACACTAGCCATAGCAATGGGTGCGTGGCGGAGAGGGGAAGGCCAAGAGGGAGGAGGCCAAGAGGGCACACACACAGCATCACCATGCACCGACAACACGCACGCCAACCCTTTCTTAAAGGGACACTCCCCTGGCCAGCTAAGATATCTGCAAGTGACATTAGAGCTGGTCAAAATTCAAAAAAGAAACCCGCAAAATAGATACCATCTTAACTGCAGCGTGCTAATGTGCAGAGAGACGACACTCATCCAAGTGGATGTTTCAGGAAACTGTTGATTCAATGATGATGACTTGCTTAACTTTCATTTCCAAACTAGAACAATTATTACAGATTAATAAATAAATTACTTTTAATTGCCTGAGTGTGCATTTGTATCTTCTACTTTGTCACCACACCTCTGACAACCTGTACAGCCTAAGTTTAACTGCCACTCAACGGCAGGATACCAGCCTACACCACACCCGGCACAATCTTCCTTCTTCAGACACCCATTCACTTTCGACGGCAGATGCAGTGCAAGCAGCACACCCCATAACCATCAAAAACCCCAGCAGGATGTTGCCATAATCAAGAACCAAGTTGGCAACCAAGGGGGTAGAATTGTTTACAAAAGGACATGGAAGTGAAAACTAAGTCATCACAGGTTGGGGGTGAGATGGGGAGCAGATGCTTGCGTGGAGACACATGCATGCACTCTTGTGAAGGCTGCCCACCAATCCCCATCTTTCCCAAGGCAAGAACGGAACTCTTCGCATCTTCAATTGGAAGCACAATCCACACCCGTTGGAAGGAGGGCACACATGCCATCAACAGGCAATGCAATGGTCAATGCAGAGACTGATCACTCTCCATGTGCATGGAGATATGTACATGTGTATATGCGTGTTATATATATATATATATATATATATATGTATGTATATATATATATATATATATATGTATGTATGTCTCTTTGTGAATGTACACTGCCCTGGTGAACAATGCTCTTACCCTCGAAAGGGCAGTCAAAGGTGAACAATATTGGTGCTCTTTGATAAATGAACCATTCTCATCCTGCACTTTAAGGACCTTCCTCATTGAATCAGCTTCCTATACCGTGAATGAAAGTGACCTCTTCACTTGCATGCCGAGTGCAAAATGTGCATGTTGGCTCTCCCTCCCTCCCTCTCTCTCTCTCACACCCTCTCAAAGATGACCAAACCCTAAGAACATTAACAGACATCACTGGCAGTCTAAATCATTTTTTGTCCACACAGGCTATGATAACGCATTCTCCCTATTCGACTAGCAATTAAAAAAAACCACTACACCAGCATGTCAGTTCCTCCCTAGCTCTCCTCTTCTAGTTCACTAGCAAAGCAAATGTGGCCACCCTCACATCCCACGGAAATGAAATACTGACTGAACAACGCGGGGCAACCACTCTCCTCTAAGAGCAGACACCATTTTCAGGGAAATCAATATCTTTGTGAGCTAGTAACATCCCTTGCACACTGACTATTTTGCATTGCCAACTTCCAGGGCTGGCAATGAAGCTGCTGACTGATGAGTAAAATAATTTGCCGAAGTGGCAACAGCGAGGCCCTCTCCACCCCCATCCCCCCAGGCAGGAAGGATTGCCCTCCCGCACCCATTTTAAGTACAACACCGCAAGTGAGACTCAAGTGCACATGGGTCACGTCCCCCAAATGGAGGTGACCCCAAGGGACACACACACACACACGCAGACACACACAAGGGCGGCAGGGAGCAGGTGCCAACGTGAGGAGGGCAGCACGCCAATGCTATCTAAACCACCACACTAACTCTAATGGTAACTATGTGAAATGATTCTAAGTCAAGGGAGGAGGCCAAGGCACATCGCACCACCCGCCCCCAGCCAGATCCCCTCCACTCCAAAGCTGCCCTTGAGTAATACCAAGCATTGCGCCGCAAGGGCCTCACTGCTTCCACTCCAAGAGCCCATGCCATGGATCACGTCCCTTGCAACTGGCCTCTCTTCAGACCGAGGGGGAATATTTGGCATTAGCATGATCCAGGAGAGCAAAACAGTCGCAAGAGGGCCAATGCAGCGCACCGCAGGCAGCGAGGGGGTGGAAGGGATGTGTGGAGCGCAGGGGATGCGTCGTTTGAATGGCGATGCCCTTGGCCACTCCTCGCAAAGTACAAAATCACAGCTGGCATTGCAGGGCGGGGCCGGAGAAACAAAGACCATCACGTGTCCTTCACAGCGTTTGCTCATGAGGGGGGGAGGAGGAGGAAAGATGGATGGGGTGGGGGGGGGGGCAAGGAGCTAAACATACTACCCCTCCCACTTCAAGAAAGTACACCAGTCAAGACGACTCCCTCCCTCTCTCTCTTTCATTACACTTAACACGTCACGGTACATAGCAGCAACACGCACACACACACAAATGCACGCACGCACACATTATAGCCAACACAAAACAGCCGTCTGTCCTCACAGATACACCATCATGCAAACTCACACACAGTCTCACATGACATAACCACACATCACATTAAAAGGGGGCGGATTAAATAAAAACAAGGGGATGATGGGGCACTCACTACACATGCAAACAACCATAAGCATTTTTCACCGAGGACTTGCCACATCATCACCACCACGCTCGCACCAGTCAACAAACAGCAAGGCGGCAGAGGTTGGGGAGATGAGGTTCTTCATTCACGCACTCCCGTGACTCAAACACACAATCACGCACCAATGGCAACATTGAAATAAAAAAAGCAAACTTTGAACGCACACACACAAGGGTAGAGGGAGAGTGTTGAATGGGCGGGAGGTGAGGCAAGCTGCAGACACGAAAAGAGGAACATGTTTACATTTGAGATCTGCTCACCATGCAGATTGAATCAATCTGCACACAGCCATACCCAAGATCGAGGGCCAACCATCATCAGGATTTCAGAGGATATCAAACGAATGACACGCTTCAGCTGTGAATCCCAACGATATTCAACAACAAATGTATACTCATTTAATGCTCCAAAGCATTCTACTGCAGCATTAAGTAAGCTCGAGTGGGCCTGGGAGGCGGACAGGTGCCATCTCTGTCAAATTTTATGCTAAATTTTGCACAGATGGCATCATGCACAGTACCCATTTACGAGAGATTTTACTAGCATTTGCCACACAAATTATCACGTCCCTCTCCAAAACAATTCGAGTCAACTTTCAATTGAAACCCAATGGGAGGGGGACGGGAGAAGGACTCAAAAGCACATTACTTTTTGCATGATTTGCCGAGCATACAGACTTGGGCAGGAGAGAAACAATAACATCCTCGTCGTCAACTGTTGGGCTCACAAGAAAACTAAAAAGTAATAAGAGAGGGGGCAGGGCAAAAAATATATTATGTTTATTTATTTATATATATAATTTTTTAGTGTGTGTATATATATTTATGAGGATCACAAAGGGAGGGGGGGGAATTTTTGGCTTCAGAAACCATGATGATGACAAAGTGACCACCAAGTCCCCGCCCCAAAGAGCTCTCTCTCTCTTGGCGCCACCCCGAGTGGCAACATCAACAACAAGCACAATCCTCTGGAGTCCCCGGAAGAGGAACATTGAGAGGGCTGGTGGTGGCGGCAGTGGGACGGGGAGAAATGGGCTGCATGTGTAGTGCATGCCATGCGCACAGCAGTGGCGTGAGAGGGCGGAGTTGGGAACCAAGATCTAGACATGCCACACACAACGAATGTCACATTTGCATTCATTGCTGCACCCATTCCCCTCTCCCTTCCCATGCATCGTGTCCAGCTACTACACAATAGCGCTCGTGCTGCCCTCCTCGCCGCCCGCCCCCTCGCCGGGCGACAGCGCCGCCATGCAGGGTGCCGCGGAGGGGGGCAGGGGGGAGGGAGGGCAGGTGGTTGGCTGGGGGGTGGAAGAGGCGGGGGGGAGGGGAGGGGGCGGAGGGGTGGGGGGCGAGGACGAGTGCAGTCGCAGAGCCAGCACAAGGTCCCTCAGGATCTCCGTCTCCTTGGGGTCGACGAGAGAGAACCTCTCATCAAACAGCGAGAAGTGTGCAAAGACGCAGTTGAGGTGGGCGTGGAGGTTCAGCAGCAGGATCTCCCGGAAGTGGCAGTGGTAGAGGTGTGCCGTCACGTGGAACAGCAGCCGGAGGATCTTCTTCACTATGGACTCAAACGAGCTGGGGAAGTCATTGGCTGGAAGGGGAATGAAGGTGGACAAAGAGGTGTTAGAATTTTTGACACACAACAAATCAACAGAGATATATCAGTTAACTCCACTCATCAGAAAGACAAATCTGAATCTTGTTAATACTTATCATAATTAGACATATTTATACAGTAAAAATATTATTTTTATTATTCTTGGTAATCTACCGGATAAGGTTGGCTTTGGATACAACCAACATACCATATGGTACAGCGACCTTGTCTCTCCCAATATGATACTCAAACAAGCCCCTCTTCTTCTGAATCATCCAACATTCCTATCCTATTCCTTCTCCATTTGCCATTCTCTCCTTTATTAGTCTACAACATCCCACTACCAATCGAAATACTCTCTATGTCCAGTCTCCTCATGATTTCTCTCAACAAAGCCCTCTCCTCACCCACCATCTCCAGTACTTCCTCATTTGTTTTCCTTTCATTCCAATTCACCTTCTCCATTCTTCTCCACACCCACCTTTCAAAAGCCTCCAACCTATGTCTATCCTCCTGCTTCAGTTACCATGATTCCTCGCCGTACAGAGCTACGCTCCATATCAAAGTCTTTAAGTCTTTTCTTCACCTCCTTACACCACGACCCTGCCATCAACTCCCTCCTCCTTGTGAAAGCCTCCTAGCCTAGTGCAATTTTTCTCCTTATGTCCCCACTGCTTTAACCATTTTGATCCAAAACATGGAAAAATAGTTTTCACTCAAACCAACAACAAATTTCTGATCACTTGCCATGGATCCTCAAAAATGAGCTCCAGAGTCCATTGGATGATGTTGGCATCCTGAAAATGCACTCCTTCGAGTGAGTTTTCTTCTACAGTGTTGCGAAACTACTGTTGGGACACCCAAAGAACCTAATACCGTCACTATCAGGTACTTGAAGAACTGAGTAATTTCTGTCGTCGAGGGACAAATGTGTACACTTTCAATAATTGTGACTTTCCAGTTCTACTCAGCCATTGTTCTCAGCATATCGACCATTTTGAGGAAATGACACTACATACATCAAGCTTATTTGGGTGCCAATCACGACCTCTACATATGGTATAAAATGGCAGTAATTTCAAATTAAATTTTGCCTGGCTGAACCTGTTGGATCTAGTAATTTTTTCAGCAAGAGTCTTCAATAATCTCGGCATGTTTTCAATTGACTCTAGCATTTAAAGCATTGCCACACACCCAATCATGCCAAGACTAACTTCAGGTTGATTATCGATGAAATTACTTAGAATTACTTGTGTTGGATGTTTAATCCCACATGACAATAAAGAGCAACACAACTGGTAACTTCAAAGGTACTTTTCGCTGCAAATTCTATTATACTAATTTCATGAAGGCAATGATTTCACATTAGTAAAATCAAAACAGTTAAACCAGTCCTTCTTGACAACCAGTGATTGTAATCAATATAGGCTGGTCATGACAGTGATCTCTAAAGAGGGAAATCGTTTCAAGGAAGAGAATGAATCTGTGTTGGGTCACCATGAACCTTTTTAATTATGTTATTATATACGTCCAAAAGGATGTTAGAAACAACATGTACAAAGGATTGTCAATTTAAAGCTTTTCTCCTACGACTTTTGACTATTTGCACAAGTTTGCAAGCTCAACATTAATGAAATAATGAGCAAAATATCCTTCTGACAACTGCTGTTGATTACTTCATGGATTATTTATTCTCTGCCCTTTCCATCTTCACATGAAAGATGTGGGAATCCAATTCTTCCCAAAAAGGCATAGGTATACATGGAAAATGCCAGGTGACTCAGAAAGGTATCAGTTAGATTATATTATGGTTAGGCACATGTTTAGGAACAGTGTGATAAACTCGCACAGTTTCCCAGGAGTGGATGTGGACTCAGACCACAATTTACTTGTTATGAAATGTAACGTCCGTTTCAAAAAGATAAGGCAGGGGCGGCAGGTCAGGAAATGGAATGTAGAAGCATTAAATGGATTAACGAGGAAGGAGTATCAGCAGGCTGTAGAGAAAACGATGAATGACAGTAAAGAACTGAGTACTTTCGAAGAAAAATGGGAATGTATCAAGAAAGTGATATCTAAAGCCGCAGACAACACTATAGGAACCGTTAACGGGAAAAGGATAAGAAAATCATGGGTCACGGAGGAGATGATTGCAAAGATGGATGAGAGAAGAAGATGGAAAAATGTAAACACAGAGTTAGGCAAAATGAAGTACAAAAGGTTAAACCCATAGCCCCATCTCTTCCTTCGCCCACCGTCGCATTCCAATCCCCCATCACTATCAAATGTTTCCCTGCAGGAATAGACATAATTATGCCCTTCAACTGATCCTATATCCTACCGACTTCTTCCTCCCTGAACAATGACCATGTTCGTCGGTTCTGCTTTTATCTTTATGAATAAAATTCTATCTGTCGCTTGCTCTATGTTGACTACGCTTCTTCCTATCCCTTTATTTAATATTACGGCAACCACTAATAACTACGGTAATCACTAATAACATTTAGTAGGAAAAGGAGAAGGGAAAATAGAGATTATAACTTGCTAGGTGAAAATCTTGTAAGAGTTGAGAAATGTAAATATTTAGGTATCTATCTCACAGCTAACTTAGAATGGGGACATCATATAGATAAGGTGGCAGGTAAGGCTTTTAAAACTCTACACTGGGTCATGAGGAACCTTAAGGGGAGCAACAAATCCACTAAAGAATTAGCATACACTTCAGTTGTAAGACCAATAATGGAGTACGCAACAACAGTATGGGACCCTATGGTAAAGGTGCATATAAATAAGCTTGAGAAAGTACAGAGAAAGGCAGCTAGGTACGCTCTAGGAAGACATAACAGGACAGATAGTGTGACAGAAATGTTAGAGACACTAGGATGGACACCGCTCCGACTCAGAAGGAAGCTGAACAGGCTATGTGGGATGTTCAAGATAGTAAATAAAGAGAAGGGGTGGGAGGAGCTCTCAGAAAGATTAGACAAACCAAATTACATTGGGCGGAAGGACCATCAGTTCAAAATAAAACATAGAGGGCACAAAACAAACATTAAAAAAAACTCCTTCCTCAATCGTGGAATAAAAGAATGGAATGAGTTACCTGAGGATATCTTTAAGTCCTTACCTTATTCATTAAATAAATTTAAAACGAGGTGTATGCTCGCCTTAAAAACGTGTGAGTGAGAAATAAAACCGTATGTACTTGTGCTATGAATAATGTGTTAACGGGACGCGATTTTGAACGGTATATGAAATTGAAGATACGTGATTACGGACGAAGTGTGGCGATGGACGGTGCGTAGTATGTACTCGTGTGGTGTACACCTAATCCTTGTGTGATAGTAAAGGAGAGGTCGGTAATCTTAAAAGTGTCATTGAATATACGAGCATTTTGTCTCATATCTGTTCTTCTTGTGTGTGTATGTATGTGCATTGTAAGAGTGACCAGTGATCACACTGGACCGTTGCCACCAGGTAAATTGCCTAATTGCAATGAAGTATGTAAATAAATAAATAATAACCCCTCGTTGGCTCTCGTCCCTGCCGCTGTATCTCACTCTATAATTGTCACTCCAGTAATGCCCGCTATCCTTCCATCTCACCTCGCATAGACTTAAATCATCTATATTATCTCTTTCCATCTCTCGCTTAATATTCTTTAATTTGCCTGTCCTTAACATTGTCATGACGTTCCATCTTCCTATTTTAACTACTTTCGTCTTCTTCTGCATCTTCTCTCCTGCTGCTGCTATTTCTCCCCTGCAAGGGTTTCGTGGCATGACGACCGCGGAAGCCTTGCCTCCCCCGCTGCCGGGCAGGACACACAGCCGCTTGGGCTGACTCCTGCAGTTGCCAGGACTTTTTCTATAGTGCCCATCATTACATTCTTGGGAATGACAATTGAGGTGGTTTCCCGTTGCCTTCCTCAATAGTGTTTTTAACATGACACCATCACTTACTGGCCGCCCCACTGTGGTCAGAATATATAAAGCACCAAACCATCCTCCCAGTTGACCACATGATTGTATTTCTTCTCCACTGAGAGCAAACGCGGCACCCATCTTGCCGAGATTTTTTTCTCACCCAATATTTTTTTGTAAAATTGAAAACTATGCAGTTCTCAGTGCCTAGTGGCCAAAGCAGCTGACTGAATTTATGATAAAAATTAACTATTAAACATTTCTATTACATCATTCGATTTTTTTTACACAGCTCTGAAGTTCTTCATGCATGCACACACATGCATGCAGCTAACATATGTGTGCATATGTTAGCTGCATGACTTGAGCTGCCTAATTTTCTAGTGCTTGCATTTTTATCTTTACATTGAAGGCACATTCAGTGTCTATCATTTTCCATATGGCGATTGTTCGAACTATCAGTGAAAAATACTGTCCAAAATGTTCTAATCCTTTCAAAAAATACACTATTTTCAAAGTTATAATAGGAGTGGGGGAGAGGGTCAAACAAATATCTAATTAAAAACACATCACTTACCATACTTAGTAGGGAAGATTGACTCATCACTTATAGTTTTCTGAGTGAAAGTCATCACATAGTCAATATATTGAGGGGCCGCCACCTTCGTCTTCTTGCCCTTCTCGTCAAACCACAAATATGTTCTGCAAATGAAAGAGAGATTATAAAACAAATGGTGAAAATATTTCATGCTCTTAATGAGCAAAAATCATAACAAATTCAAATATTTCAGAAAAGAAAATACTTTGTTCCTCCACATATATTATGCACGACCTAGGTGTTGACTTACAAAATCATCATCAGGTGAAGTAAAGAGGACACATGGCTTAATATACTAGACACAAACCTAGGTTGTACGTAATAATAAATAAGTGGAAGAAAAAGTATTTTCTTTTCTGATATGAATTGTTTCCACAAAATGACATGGCAAACATTTCTATTAAAATATTTCATTTGTTACATGTGAAAAAACACCAGTTAAGAGAACATTGTAGTACAATGAACTCAAACATCATCTCCTGAAAACTTTTCACCATTTCGAAAATAACTCTGACACATTTACAGGCAAACAATGCAAAACTGTATTAGCTCCACTCAAGAAAGTTTTACTACTACTGTCTCCATTACTTTGGCCAAAACATTTAACAATGCAACTTTCACCACCCTGAAACATAATGGATGCCCATTTCATTTGGTGGTAAGATTAAATAGCTATGGCAGTACTTCATGTTATCCTTCAGGTACCTTCACTTAACTATTTGCTGAAATTAAGGCAGGTTTTCAGTAGCCACAAGGCGTTGCTTACAACACCTTGTGGCTACTGTATTGGAAAATGTTTCATCTGATGGTAAGATAAAATAGCTATTGCCACACTTCATGCCTTCCGTTAGGTGTGGCATGCTAATGATTAAAATGATAACTCCAAAGAATTGCAAAAAATGATAAACGGGTTATGTTGCTGCCAAAATGTTGCCTGCTCTTAAAAATTGTTCTCATTTTTCCATAGGGCTGTGGTAGCTCACTGATTAGGGTGTGCTAGGGAACTGTTGGATGGGGAAGGGTCCAGTTCAAATCTGGGCGATGCATCTAGGAAACCAGACACGGCACCACGGAACAATGGACAGGTCCACCTTAATGCTCTGGAAAGCCTGTTCCACACACTGTATAGGACTATGCACATGGTGAACCCTATTCTCACCTACAATACCATCCTTTCGGTTGATTTTGAGGTTTTTCTTCGACAACATAATGTCCCATACGAAGATGTGGCATCCAATACTTCTTAAAAAGATAATTTTCCATAAAAAAAATATTCTAAGCACTTACTCAAAAGCATTTTAATTTAAGCTCATTAAAATAACTGCCATATACTGCAAAAAATCAAAGGAAAAACATTTAAATTTTCATAGACAGAAAAATTAAGTGGCATACTGACCTATCCCACAGCTGCATTGAATTTATATGACCACATAAATGTCTGTGATCGAAAGATATCTTGTGCTGTTGCATTTAATCTCTGCAGTGTTGCCTGCCGTTAACCCTCCATTTTTTTAGCCATCAAAACTGAAACCTCATCCTCTCTCTTCGCATGCACACATGAATTTACATCCAAAAAGACCAAAGACATTAGGCTCATATTTCCCCTTAACATCAGCATAAATGATGCCATATTTTAAGGCATCAGAGCCTCATATGCAACATTTGGAAAGCTCTCAGCCGTTGGAAATAAACTTTTCATGGTTACCGTCATGCTGAGAAGAACAAAATTTCAGACTACAAAAAGAATTATACCATTACGCACAAAGAATTTATTATCATTAATAATAACAGGTGAAAAGTCAGGGTGTAGCCATTAAGTATGATAAAAAAATTCTAGAACTATACTATAAATTTCCAGATCTTTTTTTTTTAAGTTATCCACCTATATTGATAGATTTTTTTTTAAAGATTCTTCTGATAATTCAAACTTCAAGCCTTCACAAACCTAATTTTTAATGATACACATGTATGTCATTGTGACCCAGTAGAACCAGAACCTTAGAAATGTTTCCTATCATGTGCAAAAGGAAATAGGCAAATTCAAATTAACACACTGAAAATGAATAATTAATATCTCTATTTGTTTAGTCTTTGTGGCACATTCCATGATGACATATCTTTGATGATATGATTTATGCTAACATTAGACTATATCAAGCATTGCCAAATGTGCCATGCCTTTAGATTTTATTATTAAAAGAAACATCATGTTGAGGTTAGCAATCATCAATGCTTAATATATCAGTATCATTTTAAAATTAGCAAATTTGAAAGTGAATGTTGCAACAAGAAGATAACTGTACATGGGCACATTCATACAGTCATTGCTCTAAAGTTCCACTGCCATAACTTGTACCTGTTCTAATGACTTACCTAAGACCAGGTCCAGTCATATCTGGGCAGCCAGACATGGTGCAGAATTCTGAAATGGTGCCATAAACTAGGTTGATATGGTCGAAAAACGCGATCGCTGGAAGAGACAAAAAAAAACCAAATCAGTTTCAGAACAATACTATAATTATCATTGAATTTACTTACTCCCACTCACTACATGATATCGGTTTGACAGACCATTAAGAGTTTCCCGGGAGCGGATGTGGATTCAACCCATTAAGTAGTAACAATGAAGGGTTGTATCCAATTCAAAATGTTAAACAAGGAATACTGCTTAAGAAAAGGAAAATAGAAGTATTAACCACAACAACAAGAGGAGTATCAGTAAGCCGTAGAGATAATCAAGCGTAAGGAAGAGAGCTGGGTACTGGAGAGGAAAAATGAGAGAAAGAGACATTGAAAGCTAGAATGAAATGAAAGAATGTAAATGCAGAGATTGTCAGAGGGAAATAGAAAGAATGACTGCGGTCAGAAACCAAAAAAACAAAAGAAGGGTGGTGGAAGACATAGCTTAAGGATATGGAATGTTTAAAAAGGAAAGGTGAAACTGGTGCACCATACAGGAAGATGAAACCATTGTCAGTAAGTAAAAAAAACCAAAAACATAGAAATCAACCTGAAGGTCGGTTTGGTTGGTGATGGTATAGTTCACCCAGTACTAAACCCGGTCAAAACCATTATCTCTATTATCAGAATTTACATTTCCCACAATTTACAAAATTTTTATCACATCCCATACAAGGTCCTACTTTTACAATGTATGTGGAACCCCATGTTCACATAATTTAATTTTCCATTTTCTCACAACTTTCATCACTGAGCATCGATGGGTTATAAAAAATTCACATTGTTAAACAGTTACTCAGAAATCTTGAAGTTGGACAACAGATTGCTCTAGTTGAATGGCAAAGCACTTTAGATTCTCCAGTGTTAAGATTTCCTCAAATACTCCGTAATATTTATTTTTTGTTTGACAACGGAAAGACAAGCGCAAAAAATAACATTTGTAATTGAGGAGAAAATCAAAATTTTGGAGCACGTTGATTCCAAAGATGGAACCCATTGCAATCTGGCAAAACGTTGAAGATTGCTCACTTTCATGTTGAATACAACAGTGAAAAATCATGATTCAATTTGAAACATGAAAACCAATATAAACATTCAACAAAAAAGAGAAAAGATGCCAAGAATTAGAAGTACTACTGAAAGAGTGGTTTTTAAGGACTAGATCGTCAAATCATACTGTGCTGTGATGTCAAAACTGTGTTGTGACAACAGAGGTACAGATGAAATTTCAACTAAACCCCTGGATGGAGGAGATGGTGACGAGGTCACAAGGGATGAAGAGGGTCCTCTACTTTCGTATTAAGGCAAGGTCTGTGCCATTCACATCATCTCAACTTACTTATCAGGTAGTAATTACTACAAGCAAATGCTTGAGAAACTGCAGATAATTGAAAACAAAGTGCATGATATCAATAGGTAGAAGAAGTTCAAACAGTTGAAAATATCATACTTATGTGTAAAATAATCATGTTTATCATTGGATAGTTCTAACGATTCCTAATAACAAATAAACCTAAAATGACCCAGCCTTCTTCTTTCTTATGTTAAAATCAAACAGGTAGACGCTTCAAAGGGAGGGACAAGACTATCCACACAGCCAGCATACATGCATTCTCACTGATGTTGACAGGTTGCCTCTCATGTGGGTAAATCAAAAGCAATTACAATACAATACTATTAATGAACACATCATCTGCGGGAAGGAGAGAGTGATTTTTCGCCGAACTCATTAAGAAGATGCCAAGATCATCAATGACTGAAGAAGAAGTACTTAAGGGAAGCCATGCACGGTTCTAGAAGTTTAATAGAAGAACCAGCATCCATGGCATTGTAAGGCATGTCGAAGCAGCATGCTCCAGCTCAAAGGCAGGGGAGAACTTCATCGGTGATGTGTAATGGGGCAGTCTAAATGAGATGAGAAGGTTATGGGAATGCATGGGAAATTATTGTGCCATACAATGAGAAGCATCACCATAATAAGGGAGTGGATATCTGAACTACAAATTCCTTTAATGACAATGCTTATTTGCATTTTCACAAAATTTTGAAACATCGGCAAAAACAAATGTCTCTAGATAGCTTTCCAGTTTAAATGAATAATATATGTCATAAATAAAATAATTATTACGATTCTCTTTTGATTTTACAAATCAAATTCATATTCTGGGTTGGTTAGAAGAAAAGATGAAGATGATTCCCCATCCTAAACAATCTCCATATCTTTGAATACACCTAGTACGAAATTTATTTTTTTGCATGGAACACATAATCACATTTAATGTTAATTTATATGGGAAAAATTGTTCCACTAAACAAGTGTTTGGCTTAACAAGAAAGACTCCAGATGAATTATACTTGTAGTGTGAGGTTCCACTTTAATACTACATTAACCACAGTGCAACTCAGTAGTTTGGCTCGTAGTCTCGCATAAATGTCTACATAAATAATAAATGGAACCAAACTTATGCAGTGCGGTTTTTACATGTGTATCCCCAGAAACATTTGCACTAAAAGAAATGCCTAAAAATTACCACGTAAAAATACTTAAGACTACTACTAAACAGCTATTAACACACACAGGTTGCAATCAAAGTCAAGGACTTTCCAGCGATTCTTTTAAGTCTTTGCCAAGAGATACTTGGAAAGAGTATTAGGCACCTTTAGGTGCCTTCAACTGCTCTTATCCTCTAGTACCTGCCTGGTATTTTGTCTTGGATATCCTTTTTGATGCCTTCAATTGTAGTGTCATCTTAAATCACCAAATGCATAAGCATATTATTCTATATCCACCCAGGTTACAGAATAGGTGGAGTTGGAAATCCTAACTATTGCCTTCGAGAAAGGTTTCCACTCATATCTTATCACGGTGGATCCTCCTCCAGCTTCTCTCCTCATATTTGTAGTGGTTCGTGATTCCTCTAGGTGATGGTTGCAGTTTTCCTCTCTCATCTTTTTCTCCTTCTTCTTCCACTTTCCTCCGAGTTAAAGATCGATGGGTTTAATTACTTTGTCAGGCATCACAATCAAGTTCCCCTGTGTTTTCACTGGCCACGGCAATTTCCTTACACTGATGTTGAAGCAGTTCATTAAATTTTCCTGTAGTTATTTCATTATCTGAAGAATTTCCTCTTGTTTACTCTCTAATGCAACAATTTCAAAGTGTAAAAGCCGTTTGCCTTGACTGGGATCAAATCCTAGTAAGGCAAATGATTTATACACCAAATTGTTGCAGTGTAATGTGCAATAGTGGTTAAAAGTTACTGGTGAAGCATCTCCCATTTTTTTATGTCATCACATGGGACAAACAAACACTTTATAGGTTGACACTAAAAATGCGAGGTATTAGCCATGGAATTCACCACTTATTTTCTTAATCTACATCTACATAAATACCCTGCGAGCCACCAAAACAGGTGTGTGGCAGGGGGTGTAGCACCAGGAGGAAAGGGTAAGGGATGAGGGGGTTGGGGTTTTTCAAATAGGTGGGGGAAGGTGGGGGGAACCTGTAACAAAAATATCTCTGTATAAATATCCACGCGCAGTCCGTAACCTGTACTTATAGTGGTGAATTTAATACTTATGGTGGTGAACTGCCTCCTGGGGGATTTCGACTACAAGCGTTCTGGTCCCTTATCGTTCTTGGAAAAAATGCCACCTGTCAGTCTTGCAGTCTATCTCTCTCATCTTACATTCCTGATCCCTTCCACCATAATACGTTGGGGTTTGTTCGTATTATTTTCTTAATGTCATTGGAAAAGGGCCCATTCTTAAATGTTTTTAATAAGTTTAATCTATATTGTAAACGCTACTGCATAAGAGAATCCCAACCTAAATTGTCTAGCAAAGTAGATACGCTGTTGCGTTGGTCATAACAAAATCCATAACATCCATTATGGAAAAATAACTCGCAGCCAAAATCATTTTCCATTTTTTCCAAGAAATTCTTAGAGCATATATCGCACACATATTCAGCCAGTGCCATCTTGAAGGCAAAAAAGAGAAATTTTCTTCCCTTGCATCCTTCAAGACATGGACATTTTCCCATTCCTTGGTTATCACAGCTCATCCTTTGCCTTCCTCTGTTTATCTTTCCCTCTTTATCTTCCCTTAGATTATGCTCTTCAGCATCTCCGATTAGTTCCACACCACTTTTTATAAAGGTCCTCCACATCAACCTCTTTGGCCCACCCTCTTAACTACTTACTTGCTCATCCCATCCACCTTGCCTGCCTTGCATTCCAGAGTTTGTCTCCATACACTTTACCTCTCTGCCTGGCTTTACTTTGCTTGCTAAAACCTCCACTATTCTGATACAGTTCCATTGAAACTGGTCGTATTCAATTTTATTTCGTGGAAAATTACTATTTTTAATTAATCATGATATTCTACCATGTCACACCCGAAACATCTCTTTTTACAGAATAATAGAGACCACAGCTGAAGGAAACATGTTAGGGAAGAATTAAGGTCAAGGGTGGAGAATATGAGATGCAGGTCAGAGGGCATGCTTCAAAACCGGCCACTGTGAACCAATCCTAGGAATGATGCTTATCAGTGACATCGGGAAAGGTGGAAGGAAATTTTGGTGGAATGGAATCAGCCAAACCCGTGGCTTGCCCTCTAGCAATGCGGGTGCATTAACAGGGGCAAGGAGTGGTGCTACTCACTGTGTGAAGCCAGCCACTCGTTGTAGTCTAGCCCAGCAGGGAGGTCGACCAAGAGACTCAGGTCAACGTCTGGGAGCTTCCTCTCCTGCAGCACAGCCTCCTCCAGGTACAGCTTTGGCTCCTCTGGTCCAGGAGCCGTGCAGACTTCCTTCTCTTTCCGCCTGGCTTTCCTAGAGACAGAAGGACAGGGCAACGTCAGACAACAAACAGGAGACAGACTCTGGGATGCCATCATTTGACCAATCCCATTCACACTGCATTGGCATAGACAACCACTCCCAGGGGTGCCACCCTCTTTACTTTTAACCTGATGTACGATGCTCATCTGTTTGGCTGTACTTGGGTGATCAGGGGGTTTGCACCTAGTTCCCTGTGGCCATGCATGCCAATGCCACCAATTAGCGCATGTTTCCATGTCTCTTGCTGTAGTATCGCCATCAGTGATAAGAAGTTTGTAATGAATACACATACGTAAAGAGGTCTTGGGTGCAAAGAGAACTCATTCATATCTTATATGTTCTGTACTTTTCCAAAGGTGATGGCAATGAAATGCCGTATCCTTAAAAGTAACTTATATAGTGTAAGTGTAAACTGCAGGTTTACTCCCTTGATAACATTGGAAATGGAAATGCACTCTGTACACATAAATGCCTTTGCTTTAATAATACAAAGCTAATAAAATCTCCACTTTTTCATCAGAAAACACCAGATCCCTGTCCCTTTCACTCACTTTTAATACCCCGTTTAGGCCATACTTCCTTATTCTGGTTAGATTGGCCCACAAGCAGTTACCACAATAAGTTGTTAGTTCTGAGAAACTGAGAGAGATGCCATGACATTAACTTTTAACAGAGGCATTTGCTAAATAGCCGCATTGCAATGAACATTTAGCTGATGACTCCATTCAAAGTTACTGTCATGGCATCTCCCGCAGTTGCTTGTTTTTTTTCAAAGGTGAAAACCCTCATTACTTAAAGTTGGCTTTAATCTCGTAGACTGTGGCACACGACTAAAAATGCCAGTGAAATTGTATCTATGGTATTTTGTCACAACATCGTTTTACTTTTAAGCCCCCAAAATCTCAGAGGGTAAGAGGATGCCTCGGTAGATTAACTGGCTAAAGCACTTGACTGACCAGACACTAAGGAATCTAGGTTTAACCCCTGGTCAAGGCAAATGACTTTTACGCTCGGAAAAAGTTAGTAGTGTTTGGAACTGCACACCAGCCAGAGCTTATGGTTTCCCTTCCCGAGTGCAATGGCCATTTTGTGGGAATTGGGGAATCAGCTCCAATGGCCGATGTTGCATGGGGGAGGGGCAGGAGGGTAGTGCAGTGGTGAGTGTACTGGCTTCCAATTTCAAAGGATCAGGCTCAGATCCCAGAGGTGGCAGGAACTTTCACCCATGTCCCACTTTGGAGTGCTCTATGGAGCGCACTTCAGAGTAGTCGTGGTAGTGAGTCAGGGGCCTCAACAACCTAAGGTCATTTACAAAGGAAGGAAAGAGAGAGCATCCAGAGGAGTGGAGCACACCGGATGGGATGCTTATCTGCAGACCCCTCAACATCTACCGTTTAAGGGTCTGTTTAAGCTAATGCACGGTTTCTCTGCAACCTTCCTCCATTCCCTGAATATCCAACCCATACCAAATCATGCACCTACCACTAATGCCACAAATCACCTTAGAAATCTTGCCTGATACCACCTCTTGATGTAGTGACACAAATCACCTTTTGTTGAGCACTCCACAGCACATAATTCTAAGAGCCATTCCAGAATGTATAAGGCGAACGCTAACTATGGCCGTATGGAAATAATGGGAAGAGCCGTACTCTTATAAATGGGCAAAGGATGGGTGAGGGCAGTTAGAAAAGATATAATGAATAAAAATAAATGAAAATAATTAAATAAATATAAAAGATACTAAAAATAATTGAATTAAATTGATCACGCAAACGGTTAGAACCACAGTGTGTCCCGTGATTAAATTTATAGTTATACTAACAAATGAAAATTAATCACACACTCTCTAGCTTGGATGTACTATGCAGCATTGATCCTTACTAGTTTCAAGCACTCGCACTCAATCAGGACTTACGAGAGATTCCCTCTACGCCAGTGGTCCGACAGTCACACGAAATAAGATAAAAAATTATACTACTTATGAATGAAAAAAAATTTTCATTCATTCATTTTTATCATCAAATTACTTTTAGTATCTTTTATATTTATTTTATTATTTTCATTTATTTTTATTCATTACATCTTTTCCAACTGCCCTCACCCATCCTTTGCCCATTTATAAGAGTATGGCTGGGGTCAACTCTTCCCATTACATTCTAGAATGTTTGGCAAAGAGGGAAGCGATTTACCAAGAGCCATGATCGCCCAATAATTCTGGCACCTTAAAGATGTTTTGTGCCAAACATGTATGTATGTATGCACATTGGGGGTGTAAGAAGGGAATTATTTAAATTTCGTTCAGGGTGTGTGATAATTGGCATCATTTGCAATTTCAAGCGTTAGGGCAAAAAAGTGTTTGATTTGAATATTCCCCCCTCCAGGGCCTCACAAATCTGGCTCGCTCGGGGGTTTCTCTTCTGCCCATTCCAGTGCATGATGACTACACTCCGGCCCCAAGTTTACTTCACATGGTAATGAACTTAACTCACCTGGTGACTGAACTAGGCTTTAAAGTGGAGAATCACCATTTTTGTCATGAGCAACCCAAACTCACTGAGAGATTTCCACACAAGAGGTCCAACTGAGCCTCCCTAACACACGTTTAAATTCATTTATGATTACTTGTCTTGAATATCTTTGGAGCCAAAATTAATTAAATCATTAGCAAATATGGTAATGACCATACAATCAATTCAATAGGTAGGTACTGTACATTTTCCTTTGCATAATAGATTAGTCATGGGAAGGTTTTGAATTGGAACAGAAAGTGGACGGCCAGATGATTTACATGGGTTTGCAGATAATGAGTAACACAGCAAAGGGACCTGCAGTATTATTGAGTGCTTCATGAATACTATGCAAGTACAGTGAAGATTAATCACAGAAAAACAAGTTATGATATTCTCACGAAAATGGAAGTATGAGTTGAACATTAAAATGGGAGGGAATAAACTAGAGCAGGTGGTAACAGTTCATATATTTCAGCAGTATTTGAGAGGAGATGGGGCATTGCAATGGAGGCATTATGAGAGGAATTGCTATAGCAAAAGCAGTATTTGCAGGAGGCACGGAATTAATGATGGGTACACTCAATAAAGATGTAAAAAAATATTAGTAAAAACTATGGCATGGCATGCGATGGGGAAACCTGTTTCTGTAGCAAATAAATTACTCATGACTAGCACCACTGCTGCATGAGGGCAAAGCTGTTAAGTCATGTTCTTCCATACCCAACGTAACTCGGTCTTAATGCTTCCATTTTTATGTTTGGCTCAACATGCGAGACTTTAATATTCGCTTGTATGCAAACACTAGAATCCAAGGCCGTGACGTCAAAATTTCGTCACCGCCGCGGTTCGCCAATTAAGAAAGCACGGCAATGGGGCTGGGGCTGCAATTAGGCAAGGTAGGCTGGGGGAGGACCCAATTTCCCCCCTCCACAACGCCTTAATTCCCACGATCATTACATCACATCCGCTCTCAATGGGAGTAACACGCCTCTCCAAATATCCACTTCCCGCATGGCGAATTCCGCAATATCTCTTGAAAGGCTTCCTCTTCGTGGAAAAAGGTAATCAACCTGGAGAAATCAAACAGGAACTGGTGCCCCGATCACCTTAATCGCCTGGAGAGGTGTTAACGATAAAAATGCCAAGGTGTACCTTCCGAAAGGGAGCAGATTAATGTTGGGTTTGGCTCAGACGCATTCAAGAAAACGAAAAGTATGCTATCATTGGGCCATTTCGACACATGGGTAAACATGGATTACGTTCTTCATGCCGAAGGTTTACAATTTTTAAATATGGAATACTTGTATGCAAGAAAAACAAGCAACAATCCCTGATTACCACAAAAAATAAAAATTACCCAGCTTTTTTACGACTCTTCACTTCCAATAACCTCAAAAACAGTGTAGACGGCCGTCTGTATACATATCCCCGGCTCAAGCAAACAATAGATGTAATCAAAAACCCGAACACGGCCCAAAATGGCGACTTTGGCCCAACTACCTTCAGAGGGAGTAACTCAGCACTTCTGAACGCCATCTGTGTTCCACAATCGTGAATACGGATAAGACCTTGAGTCAAGAACATAGGGCTATTTTCATCGAAATCGGAGACTCGCGAAATTGACGAGCCGAATTAAACATTGCTTCTAGCAATATCAAAAACTGCTCGTAAATTTTTGAAAAATAATTATCAGTTTTATCATGGACAATTAATAGTGCACAAGTGAGTTTAATTCAGCAACCCACTACAGGCTGTAAAGACAATACATACAGACTCCTGACAAAAATATCAAAATAGCAAGTGTAGATTCGATTAAATACTTATATGCTAGTTACCCTTGCTCACGACCTCTCCTGGGTGAAACTATACGGGGACTAAGTGAACAAACTTTCAAAAAAATTATTTTAGCATTCATTGGAAGAGAATTTGGGAAATGCCAAGAGGGAGTAAAAGAGCAGTGTAATCTTGTTATAACGAACATAGATGCGTAACTAGATTATTTAAGGAATTAGGCCTGGCATCACCCACGGAGCGAAGGTTAAATTACAAATCAAATCAAAAAGTGTTTTTCTTGTTTTTTGAAGCTAGTCTCCCCAGCGTGGAGAAGTAATTTCCACTTATGATAACGCAGTACATACGGTTGTTGTAAACATTGCCGCCATTCTTTGAAATATTTGGCATATTTATCGGTAACCAACATTTAAGCAAGTCATAATTTTGAAGTAACATGCCTGGTGTGGAATAACTCCCTACCAAACACCAGTGGCATGCAGTGTCCATGCAGATGTAAATGGTATAACGCGGAGGTTAAGAAAGACATCAAAGGCTACCATATCACGCAGAGATGGAAAATAGGCGGAATCATGTCTTTGGTGACGAACGGAATGGAATTCCTCAACACTTATCAATCAGTTTACTCCTCTTTCGTAGAGGTCCAGGGAATGGAGTGGGAAGTTCCACCAGCAAAATACCCCGCAAGATCGCACGGGCTTCAAGGGCCCCAACTATACATGAACAAATATTAGTTCATACTAGTTTTTATACATAGCATTAGTGCATACAGTAATATGCATTACATAATAAAAAACCACTAGTGGACATAAGAACATATTAATGCATATAGACTTACAGCAATGGCTGATTTGTCTCAATAAATAAGTAAATTTTCGTCTTACAAGTTAGAATATTCGGGTGACTGAGTTCGATTTGGTTCTGAATGCGTACCGTGCGAGAAAAGAACCAGTGATTGAACCTGTCTGTGACGTTCCCCAATTGTCTTATTTCATCCCCGAGGTATAATCCACCAAAATAGTTTCGTGCCATAATGATTCCTTTGTCGTCGTGAGCCCACACCACACTCAGGAGCCCAATAGCTTTATAAAATACCAAGTATTGCCTGCTCCTTCGTGAATTAAGATACTCAGTCCCGTCTCGTGTTTCATAATTCACGCCTTTTTTTAAAATTCTTTTAATCCTAAAGGGAGGGAGGGTTGTCAGGGCACATCCGGGGAGACCCACGCAGAGGAGAACACTAGTAGAGGGCGGGAAGGTAAATGGGGAGGAGGGCATGCGATGTCAAGCTACCATGATTATTCATAAAAGCCCTCGAATCATTAAAAAACAAGCGGCTAATGTGATACTCTTTCATCTTAAAAAAAGTTTACGGGACGTATTTACCAAGCACCCGCAGCTTTCAGGGGTCAACCCGGCCACAACACGGAATTCTCCCAATTGGCCCCAACTCGCTCGCGGGAATTCCCAGGTGACTGACGTGGGTGCGCGGCAGCTCGGGTCGGCGATTGACCCGACCTCGGCGTCCGCCCCCGAAAACATTCTCGCACAAAAGTGGACAAAATATATTAGCAGGATGCGAAAAGACAGAAGTGTAAACCAAAAGCATATTCCAGAACTGCTGCCATCTTTGTTGTTCCGTACCCTCCACCGGATGCCAAGCAAGAGTTTCCACCCGCGTGCCAACGAAAACAAAGAAGAGGCAAACGACCGCATTCTCAATATGACATTAATGCCAAATTCGAAGGATTTTTGTGGATAGAGGGGAAGGGTGCTCTGCTCACCAAGTGATAGGCATCGGAAAACAGTGCCAATAGTTATTTATTTATTTCGTCCCCAGGGCCAATTACAGATACGCAACAAATACTAAAAACGATGAGACGCGGAGCGTCGGATGGATGTAAGCATCATATGGAAAGGCGAAAACCTCGCGGAGAGACCACACAGTCTGGTGTGCACACTGATGCGAAGCAGGCCACCTTCGAAGTATCTTGATGCCGCACACGGATATTCCATCTAATAAAATGCCACCACTTACCTGCCGCGCAGACCCCTTCCCAAGTTTTTCATTCAATGCTGAGCGGAAAACGAGTACGTGATTCAGGTCTGGGGCTGCGCCGCTCGCTCCTTAGCGGTTCGCGAGTCCATTCCGTCCTACACGTGGGCGCGCCACCCGCAGCTGTTTCATTCGTCCGCACCCACAATCTGCGTCCCCGAAAGCCACCCTGAATTTTCGCGATGACTGACGGATTCCGTTCCCCATTCGGTCAGAATAGTTTGCAATGAAAACGGGGAGCATTCGCGCTTTGATGCCCTCCAAAAATCCGGCTTTCTGCCCCACGTGGACAGAGTTGCGCATTCGAACCGCGCCCAAGACGCCATTATTGTACGTAGTCCACGGAGACTCAGAATCTATCGTCCACATCCCTACCAACCGGCAAAAACCCATGCACGCAGCAAATAACTATATCTTTACCCTGGATCCCTAAAAAGAAAAGAACGACTAAATACCCCCCAAAATATCACCCTTCATCCAACCCAACCCTGAACCAACGGTTTCGCGATTTCCCCCTACCTAAACCTCAACCACCTCAGAGCAACAAGAAAAAGAAATATCAAGGTCCTGCCTCTCCCAAACCTCCTGACCTACTTCCACCTGACCCTACCTAAATATCCAATACACTTAACAAAATCCTAAACCCAAACAAAGCTTAAAAATCCTTACCTTAATATATTTATTTAATCGTTGTGTCCATTCAAAAGCCTACCTTAACCGGTAGATTACCTTCTAATAATATGCTTCCGTATAAATCTACCCGACAACTATAATGCATCCTTAAAAATCCTAAGACTAAATTCACTTTAAATTTAAAAAAACTTCCTACCCTATGTCATTTAAAAACCTTATGAAATTACCTCTACATATGCACCAACCCTGCCTCAAAAGGGTCGCAAATCCGAAGGACTAGTTAATAGGTTTACTACCTTCCGATCTGAAATCTGGACTCCCACCCCGGTGGATGAGGGCCACTACCACCACCGGGGGTGGCGCCTTTTAGCCTCAAGTCGGAACCATCTACGTCACACCTCGCCAGTCGCCCTCGATGTGCCCATTAATCGAAATTATCGATAGTCGTCAAGACAAATCGGAGGTATTATTATTAAAATTATAATTTAAACAACAAAATGTTTTGTTCCAAATCCAACAGCACTCATTTGCCCAGGAAAACAGATTTTAAAAATGTTACCACATATGTACACACAACTCCATGGGGGATTAAAATACAGCAATGCATCGTTTGTTAAAAACATAATGTTACAACACGTAGACATTATGATCATTAGTTAAATTCATTATCCCACACTGCAGTAAAAAACCTTGCACATCCTACCAATGTGAACCTTGGCTTCAAAATTAATGTTTCCATGGCTTCTCATCGCCACTTAAGGTCAAAAGGTCACAGCTTAAAACCCCGCAAAGCATTCATTACCCAGCATAAAGGCTCGCACAATAACTGGGATACATGGGTAACATGTGATAAGTATATTTTAAAATACTTTAACGAAGGAAAAACAGAATTAAATCGATCCATATCGCCTACCCAAAACACGGGAATGTCGAGCGTAGTTGGTAAAGAAAATACTTTATTTGCGTAGTTTTACCATCTCGCCCTTTATATTCATTGAATTAAACTCTATGGATTATAATATTATTTACTCAAGTCATCCAAGGCATGAATGTTTGCTTGTCTATTTGCCGTGAGACCTTTCCACTCATGTGGGTTTCCGACACGTCCATTCCGCAGAAGTTGGGACTCTCGTCCCAAGCGGCGCGGCGTCTCGAACGGAAATGCAAGAGCACTTCCGCGAGCACCAACCAACAGCCCCAGCCAAATCGCGTGACTTAAAAAGAGTCGATTAAATGAATTCGCATTCCAATCTGAGCTGAACGTCGCCGCGAGACCACGTCGCATCCGCCGCACACTTATCCAGTCCAACGCTTAACCCCCGGCCCGGGGCCCGCGCACCCCTGCTAAGTCCCTGACATCGCAACGCAGCAATCTGAGAAAGTTAGAATTTGTAGTGTATGTAATTGTCGATGTCCCGCATTTGTTTCAACCACCATATTATTCCTTTTATTTAACATAACCTTATGTTTAACAGTTCTACTGCATTGTTGGAATGTACGTAACTTGTTATTGAATATTGCCGCATATAAGTACTCGTACTTCCTTTCGCGAGATTATGATTTTTCGAGTGCATAATTGGGCTAATATTTGTGTAGAGGTAACATAAATTGGTTCTGCAAGTGGTATTGTTCTGTTTTACGGGTGGTGACCTGACACCCCACGCCACGCGCTCTCACGGCGGCTTGCGGGATAACATCTAGATCAACATGTAGATGTAGATCTGCTGGGAGCTCAAGTACCACCCACCAGCAGAACGCTCGCCGCGGGGCGAGCCGGTAAGCGCTCATCAGTCGCCTGAACATAATATCTAGTAGGTAACAGGCCTGAAAACGTGTGCGGGTGTGTGCTCAGCCATTATGAGAAGGGAATATACTCAAACACGCAGTGCCTTAATGAGCGACTACTTCCACACACGCTCACGCGCTCACACATCCGAAGATTCAGAAAGATAGTTACAGACTCTATTATGATTGGACACAGATTTCATAACAGCGTGATCATTCCGCAGTCTCTCGGGTGCGGATTCACATCACAATTCAGTAATAGTGAAGTGCAGCGTTCATTTCAAAAAGGTAAAACAAAGGAGTATCAGCAACACATCGACTAAGGGATATGAAAAGCTGCAAAAGAAACTCTAGAAACTGTCAATAGGGAAAGGACAAAGAAACCATGACTCATGAATGAAATGATTGGAAAGATAAATGAGATAAGGAAATGGAAGAATGTAAATATAGAGTTGGGTAGAAGGAAGTACAAAGAGTTACATGATAAGTTGAGATGGGTAACAAATGGAGCAAAATAGGCGTTGTGGAAGAGGTCGTGGGGGCATGAAAAGATTACAGAGAAAGGGTGAAATTGGTGTGCTCTACAAGAAGATTAAAACACTATCGTGAAGTAATAAGAGGAAATCTGTGTCAACAATTAGAGATAAGTAGGGAAAAATATCAGTTGAACGAAAATAGATCCAGGAGAGATGGAAGGAATCTATGGAAGAACTGCATGGTGAAGAACTTAGGCCAGCAAGGTTAGACATAGAAAAGGAACATGAAGTAGAGGAAGATGGCCAAGGTTGAGGCACACACGACGATGAGATGGAAAGTCCATGACAGGAGATGAAATCAAATTAGGCCGTGGGGGTGGACAACATTCCAACCGAAATGCTTACAGGAGAGCAAGGGAGGAGTTTTCAAGGACTAATTCGTAACATTTATGAGTGAGGAAAAGACTTTATTCCGAAATATACGATTAGAAAGTACGTGTATATTTGGAGAGAATGGTAAAACAAGGAAATGGGAAGAACTAGAGGCAGAAATGAGTCAGTGGGAAAATCATAGAATGAGTTAGTTTTGCCGATGCCAGCCTTACTGTGCCAGTCAGCCATGGAGCTGAAAGCCATGCTTAAGTGTATTGGAAATTCAGTGTGATAGATATGGGATGAGAATAAATGTAAATAAAACAAAGGTAATACGGTTTTCCAAAAAGTGAACGCTACGTTAAAAAATATTAAAATAAGAATCTGTAAACCTAAGCAGGTGCAAAATTTTACCTATCTTAGTATTTAGCCAAAATATTCTAGGAAATTCTAGAGAAATCTAAGAACTTTTTAATCAGTGATGAGTGCCAGGTTGTGTCCTGTAAGTTAGACCCGCCTGATTAGCAATGTTAATGCGTTGCTGTTTTTGGTCGAAATTGAGCAATTTTGGTACGAATTTCGCGGCGACCCGTGTCATCCCCAAATCATTAGTAAAAATCGAATGTCACGAGCCAATCGATATGTTTAGGTCCTCAGCAACTTCACTAACGGTGATTAGACGATTGGCCAATTCTATTTTCTTCACTTCATCACTGTTTTCGTCTGTTGCTGACGTGCTCGGGCGTCCGGCAACCTCTTCGTCGTTCACATCTTCTCGGCTCTCTGAGAACATTTTGTAGCACCGATAAACGTTGCTTCGGTCCAAGCATCATTATATCGTATTATAGTTCAAGCAATATTTCGGTTCGTTGGACTCAGTCCGCGACAACCCAAATTTGGGTCATAACTGGTGATCAATCATGGGTTTATGGTTATGACGTGGAACCTAAAGCTCGATTATCCAAATGGAAGCTGCAGCACGAGCCAAGACCGAAAAAAGCGGGAAGTTCGGTCGAATGTGAAAGTTTTGCTTATAATTTTCTTCTTCGATTGCAGGGGCGTGGTGCATCATGAGTTATTTCCACCCGGTAGAACAATACATAAGGAATATTATCTGTAAGTTATGGGTGAAGCAATCCGCCACAAACGCCCGGATTTGTGGAAGAACAAAAATTGGCTTTTGCACCATGACAACGTCCCTGCTCACACATCGTTACTTTTGCGCGAATTCTTTTGCAAGAAACAATGATGCCGCAGCCACCGTATTCCCCAGATCAGGCCCCCAGCGACTTTTTCTTGTTCCCGAAACTGAAGAGGGCCATGAAATGGACGACGATACGCAACGATTGACGAGATAAAGACTGCATCGAAGGAGGGGCTGAACAAGATCACAAACAATGATTTTTTGAAGCGCTTCGAGAATTGGAAAAAACGTTGGCACGAGTGTATGTTATCCAATGAGGATTACTTTGAAGGGGAAAAAATAGACATTCATGAATAAATAAATAATTAAAAAAAACACAAAACTCGTGATACTTGCTGAACAGACCTCGTGTCCACTCAGTGAACGCATTCGTCATTTTTTAAAATTTCTTAACCTTCCGATGTTTTTTTACATTAAATTTCATACAAGTAACCATTCATTCAATTAATATATTCACAATTTGTCATATTAGTTCGTTTCCCCATGTTGTATGCCCTGTTCAACTCAGAATATTATTCTGTATCGTATTAAAATAAAAGCAGCATAAAACAAGTACATAGCGGGGTTTAAAAGTATTATTTGAAGATAATTTTTGTTCATTAAGGTGTGTACAATCTCTAACCATACTTGATTACAACTAGGACGCCTTTCTACCGATTGCAATCCTATCCAGCATACAATTGTGGTGCTTATTACTCTTGCTTGTGCATTGCCAACAATCATTCACGCGAGGGCAAGTGATCGTGATTGAGCATAAATTCGTACACGACCACCCCTTCGCTTAGTCAGCCACGAGAGGACGCCCTCACACTCGAGGAAGGTCGGCAGCAGGTGGGAAACCCCCCCCTCCCCCTTAGAGGTGACCTCACTGGCGGAAGCGCCAGTGAGGTCACCTCCGGAGTTGCGCCGGACGGGTGGCCGGCGGCGAACCACCTCCCCCCCGGGGGAGAAGGGATAGAGGGGAGGGGTGTTCAAGGGCTACCCTTTCCAGACGCCCCACCCCCGTGCGTGCGGTTCGACGAATTTCTCCATCGAGCCAACTTCGTTGACCCCTTTTACGAATCATAATCGGAGCATTACTTCATCGCAACCGACACATTTAGCCTCGAGGGTTCTGCGATGATTCTGCCCGCCTTCATTCCAAACTTCTCTCCCGCACTTGATATTTAAGATGGAAAAATACTTAACGAAGTTTACATCACACAGTCCTACTACCTACTTAAATCTCACATAGAAACTTACACTACTGAACTGTCTTTAAACAAACCGCGTTTCACAGAGGCGCTAATCATTGCGTCGCATTAGACAGGAGTTTGTTTTCACGGTGCATTCAACAGATTCAGGCGAGATGTAGAGGAAGTTCATCATCATGAGGAAAACAAAATTTGCAATTTTCCACAGATTTATCTGTAACGTACGACGCGTTTCAGTTCATGTCCATGTCCTTCCGAGCAGTCTTCGGCTGGCGACGGAGCCGACGACAGGGCCCGCAACGTTCGAGTTTCATTAAATTCTTTCCTCTTATTACCACCCAAATTATTAACGAAAATATATAGGAAACAAACGAGGAAATGCTGAGTATGGTGGGGGTGGATAGGGGATTGTCGGCAGAAATCAAAAGGAGACGGGGCAGAATGTTGGGCAAACGAGGAAGGTGCAAAAATAGGATGTTGAGTTGTGTTATGTTAGGACAGGCAAAGAAAGGTAGAAATCTATTGTTGTTCGGTGTCTGTCCACCAAAAACCTACATGAAAGGTATGTATGAGTATACGAGTGGTATTGTATATATTTTATATATATATAAATTTCTATATATATATATTTATTTATTTATAAGAAAAGACTCGTAAAACTTTGAAATGGAGCGTAGCTATGCACGGCGCGGAAACGTGGTCGCCGAAGCAGGAGGATATACATAGATTGGAGGCTTTTGAAATGTGGGTGTGAAGAAGAATGGAGAAGGTGAAGGGGTGGTGGAAGGGGTGGGTGAGGAGAGGGGTTTGTTGAAATAAATCCTATGGAGGCAGGAAAAATGGATGAACGGCGTATTGAGCGGTAGTGGTATGTTGAAGAAGGTAATAGAGGGGAGAATGTTAGGCAAGCGAGGAAAGGGCAGGAACAGGATAGGGATGTTGGACGGGATGAAAGGAGGAAAGAAGTACACCGAGATGAAGAGGGACCTGATATAGATTAGTTTGCTAGGTGGGGAGTCACAAAATGTTTATTTGATAGTTGTGTCCATCCAAAAACCTACCTTAACCGGTAGATTACCTAATAAATAACTTGGGCGATTCTAAATGCGCATGGGACGTTGCAAGGCGTCGGCTTGGTCTGTGTGCCTGGGGGTGCGTCAGTACCTGGAGGCATGAATCTAAGTTTTGTGTGACAAGAAAACGATACTTCATACCGTGAAGGTTTTATAGGTTTAATTTGAATGCCAGCAACCATTCCCTACCTTGACTCAGACGTGAGCTCATTCAACACCAATTCGTGTCGCGTGTTCGCACTTTGGGTCAATGCAGCCGTGACAAAAGGGCTCTCAACAAAGCAACAGCCCGAAATAAAATCTCCGTCATTCCCAAGCATCCTTCCTCGCCAATTATTAAAATGAAAAATTGGTTATCATAGACTGATAAATCAGCCGACCTTTCACGAGGATAACCCGAATATGCCCTCCGTCTGATTCCAGGGGACAGTAGGTGACGTCTTCCGATCTGGGCCCCCAGCGTGAGCCTCCAACGACGGACACAGTGGCCATTCGGAGTGCCGACGCCATGCCACCTCGATCTGCCGACGGGCGCGCGCCAACACTCGGCCGAATACGTTTATGCCCATCGAGTGACTTCGATTGAAGGTCACGACGACACGCCAACGCACACGGGAACACGGCCGCCTCTGACGCGCCCCCGATTGCTCATGGATGGCAGTGAGGCCCAACGACGGTGAGTGGCGCTCTCTTGGCCGTCGCCCCTCGATATTGCCAACTTACGAGCCGCCATGTTTGGCGGGATCACGAAAACGCCTCGTCTCCTCGGAGGCAGGATCCCCACGGCCAGAATCGTGACTGCGAGCACTGGTGTTCGAGGCTCACGACGGAAGGAGAGCGGCCTATTTCATGCTCGACACCCAAGTTCCCCTCGATCCATTGACATCAGACCATCGATGGCGTGCAAAATCTTCCGCGCGATGACTGCGAATCCCCACGGAATGTGCAGCAATAACAATTGGGCTTTATTCGGGCGAGGTTGAGACTGTTGGAGTCCCTTCTCCCATCTAATCCAGTAGAGTGGGTGCAAAAAGACGTCTTTTTGGCCATCAAAATATCATTGTGTCAAAAAGTTGCGTGCTTGCAGACTCAATAAGCGGAAAATGTTGAAAACATTCCAGGTTTATCTTCACTTCGCACTGAGGGGCTGAACTTTCGGGAAAAAATTACAAAACATACCAAATATTTCTTCAGCGCTCAAAATACAGTTTGAGTTTTTTGACTCTCAAAAAAGTGAAAGCATATAAAATGAGTTTGCGACATTGAAGAATAATTACCCGGAACAATAATTCCTTTAAGCTTTTCGGAAAGCTCGATTGAGCTTTTAACTGCTTATTTGCTTAATTGTAACGTTAATATGGACATATTAACAATTCCACTAATTTAAGCCTGAAAGTGTAAAGTTTAAGAGTGAAAGCACTTCATTTTAGTAGCGAGATGGTACAAAAATCACACGTAGCATTTTGAGTTCGCGCACAAGGCGTAGGTTTTCGAGTTTTGGTAAAAAACCGATATGTTTCCAGTTTTTTAGTCGGACGCACTCTTGTATTACAATATAGTTACATGGAAATTTTTTCACTATTTTTTCCTACAAGTGATTTAACAGATTCAACGTTGATCCGAATATATCAAGCACCCCGCAGCTCTTTCCTCAATTCGCAAACCTTGCCATAGGAAGACAGACGGCTGCAATACGAGTTCCGAGTCAACGTAAATTAAGTTGCACTATCAGTCGCGGGCGTTGTCTTGAAAGCGGTTTTTTGGCCGAAATTTGGCAACGATGATCTTGAGTTCCAAGTTGCTAGGCTTCTCCGCACACTTTCCTGGCTGCCTCTGTTCAGCCGACGCATCTTTCAACCGCTTGGGCGGGGAAAGTCAAAACTTGAAAACTCGGGCAGTTTTATTTCGCCGAAATGGCGAAATGCTCTCTCTTGCCAAGCTTCCCGTCATTGGCGACCGCTCGCATTTCGTCCACTTCACCTCCAGTCCGTGACACTTAATCGAGGGAGGCCTGGAGTTCTTCATATGCTGACTTCTTGCTCTCGGCGTCATATTGTGACCCCGCTCTCCCACCACAGACAACATCATGCCCCGGAGGCCGTTTCTCGGAATCACAGGATCGAAGACGTTTTTAAATGTCGTTTGGCACGTGTGTCATTGCTTGTACGACCTTAAAGATAAAATCAGGACCGTGTTTCACAGAGTCGCAACTCATTACGTCGCATCAGACAGAAGTATGTCTTCACGGTGCATTCAACAGATTCAGGCGAGATGTAGAGGAAGTTCATCATCATGAGGAAAACAAAATTTCCAACTTTCCACAGATTTATCTGTAACGTACAATGCGTTTCAGTTCATCGAAGCATCTTCAGGTGCAAGACCTTGTCTTGTCTTCTACCTGTACCTGAAGTCTTGCACCCGAAGATGGTTCGGTGAACTGAAACGCGTTGTGCGTTACAAATAAATCTGTGCAAAAGTGCAAATTTTGTTTTCTCATACCTCACTATGTAACTCGCAAATGTATTCAGTTCGTCCGTAGCCCTCGTTTGGTGAATGAACAATCGCCAAGAACCCGTTTGCACACGTCAGCCATCGTGTAAGACTTAAAGAGGGCCATGGTAGGATCTTTTACGGCCAGATATGGGAGCACTGAATCACTGTGCCCAGACCATGTCCAGAGAGTACTTGTTTGTATTTACTGAGATCATTTTTGTGAAACTTATACACCGGTATTCGATTACTCATTGGGTATTTTACGACGCACTCTTACGAAATATTTAACCTCCAGGTCCAGTTGTAACATGACCGGTTTATAAGCTCACGAATCACGCTAACGCATTCTTTCCTTGCTCAGCGGTACATTTCAGCCTCAATTTTTTCCTGGCGATTGAAGTATATTTTCTACCACCAAAGTACACATATTCCCTCTGTTACTCTAAGGTGGTGGAGCATTTCTTACACTGCAGCCTCTCGAGCCTTCCCTTTTCTCGCTCTGTCCTGCTTCGGTCGGTCGCTCGTGACGAATCTTTTTCAGATATAGTGTGTGAGGCCATGTGAAGGATACTCGTAGACGGGATAGCAGCTGTGGATCTGCCCGAAACACCAAATGATTCGTTTTTCAAGGCAGTAGATGTCAATAACTATACCATTTCAGACGTAGAATGAAAAAAAAACAATTCGATTTCAAAGTGCCTTTCGTGCGAAGATTTCGTAATAGCTTCCGTGTCACATTCGCAACAACGGTACCTCGCTTGTGTCGCTTGTCCCTTTTCTTTAACTTCCGTGTCTTCCCATGAAAAGTTTCTATCTCTATTTATCCAATCTTCCATTTTTCTCAATTTTATTTGAAAATTATTAAAATTACCACTATTACGCTATTAAATTATTTATTATTTTACAATAAAATATATTATTATAATTTATTAAAAATCTAATTTCTAATCTTTTTTTCTCGGTCTAATTTTTTTCTAAGAGCTTAGGCGAAGAAGAGATAATTTTAAGTCATCTTTTCCTCACGAGCGATAAGGGATCAGAATAATATTGTCCGAACGCAATAGGGTCATATTCGGGTCCACATTAGTTTGGTGTGTATTCACCTTCTGCCACACACCCCTAGCGGTGGCTTGCAGGGTACTAAAATATCAAATACAACCTTCTTCTCGATGAGTCGGACAGTTTTCTGTACTTTCGCACACGCATTTTCAATAACTACTGGACAGTCACGGGAACTTGCCTTCTTCCAATACACAAGAACAACGTCACGCTTGCTTACACGCTGCAATATCAAATAGTTTTGACCTGGCGCCAGCTATTAAATTCTCCATTTTCTCTTTTAACTGTCTTTTCGTGATCTTCGTTTTACGATTTTCTTAAAATATAATACAACCCTGTCAAATAAATACGCAAACTGATGTCATCAAAATTTTACGTATTTTGCAATATTTAGCCTGCATCGATTTTGTCCCCTTCAAAATACTCTCCATTCGTTGGTATGCCCTCATTCCGTCTTCTTTTCCACTGTTTAAAGCACCCTCGGCAGTAGTTAGGCTTTTTAGTTTTCTCGTCGTTTCTTGCTTTATTGTGTCCAGATCTTACCAGTGAAGTCCCCTCATCACATTTTTGCATTTTGGGGATAGGGAAACGTCGCTGGGGTGGCGAGTAAGGAGGATGATCAAGGATGGTGATTGAATGTTCTGCCAGAATCTGGTAAACAATCAATGCTGAATGTGCAGGTGCATTGCCATGGTGAAGGGTCCATCCATCATGTTCGGTTAAAATAATGTGCAATGTTGATTTTCCTAAGCACAGTTCATCAGCTATCATTCGGACAGTTTTTCGACGATAGGCAAGGACAAGGGACTAATGTTGTCGTCAACACAGGTGGTTGAAGGTCGTCCCGGCCTTGCATCATCCGTGGTGTCTTGTCGGTCATCTTTAAAACGCTTAATCCACACGAAAACGGATGTTTTCTTCAGACCATTATCATCGTAAGCAGCTGTCAATATTTCAGTAATTTGTTGATAACTTTTACCGAACTTCACTAAAAAACTTGATGTTGATTCGTTGCTCCGCGGTTTTGTCAATTTCCATTGTCTACAAATAGCAAAAACAAATACAGTAGAAACTAACATAACTGGCACCAAACGTACAGCTCGACGATCCGCCAAGCACAGACGGCTCATTGCGTCTCGGTCAGCTAGCGCCGATAGTGAGCGGGGCTATAGCCCACGTCATGGCAGCCAGATAATACCAGGTCGCGTATTTTTTTGGGCAGACCACGTATTCTCTTCAATATTCTTTAATATATTTTTCCCAAGAGTGTTTTTTCTAAGAGTTTTGTTACAGCCTTGGTTAAATGAAAGAGGAAACTGATTGTCCTTTAATCTATACATTCTTTTGCGTCAAACATCTTTGGTAAGGGTACTTAAATTACCATGAGTTCAGCCCAAATTCACGGGTCATGGATTCTATTCAATAGACTGATGAATCTAAGCATTAGTTCGTAATGGCTCCCAAATTGGTTCCCAAATGCTCCAGATCTCGAGATTCTCCACGCACGCACACGGATGGCTGGAACTGAAAAAAACACAAAATATACAAAAATAAAACGCAAAAAACACACTACTAAATAGAAGCTCTTATTTTCCCTTTTTTGAATCTGCACAGTTTCCTCTTTCTCGGCATTCGATGTCATTGAGGATTAGCGCCTCAGGCCATCGGATATGCTAAATTTGATAATTCACGAAAAAGAGCTTATGTGCGCCCCTGATATGACGATGATAGGAAGCGGATTGGATGTCCAAATACGTGCAGCCCGTCGTTAACATGGCTGATTAGAGTGAAGAGATAAAGTGTGCGACACGCCGCGAGCCTTGGTGCCGTCGCAACCGGTCCCACTCGGTCGAAGGAAATCGACGATTGGTTTGAAGCCGTTTATGGATGGAGGATGTAGGGATCGTGGGTGAAGCCGAATGTGTTCGCTTTTCCGAGTCGAGTACGAGTTGGTGGTGCTCCGTGATGGGAAGCCAGCTCGTCTATCGTGAGCGATCGTGTTGCACACTAGATTGCGTGGAAAAAAGCGAAATTTCGTGAGTGTCGAATCCGAATAGTTGGAAAAGTTACGTATTCGCAAGCCGGTAAACGGAATATATTGAAAAACGTCCGATTTTTAACTTTCAGTTCGCGTAAAGGGCCTACGTTTGCAAAACAAGGCCAAGAAAACTAAATATTACGTTACCACTCAAATTTTACAGATTAAGTTTATATCCTTCATTTGTCAGATGATGGAAGAATTGTTCTTAGAATCGCGCGCTGTATTTTGAGCTTGCGGAGAAGGTCTTAATTTTGTGAGTTTTGTTAAAAATTTATATTTTTACGGTGCTAAAAGTGGACAAATTCTTATACTAATAGACGTGAATATACTTATGGACGTGAATTAATTAATCATTGCGCATAATTGCCGACATCTGCCTGATCATGTTATCGATCGGTGGATCAAAATGTTTGCTCCCCGAGCTTGACGCGTGATAACGCCTCGTCGCAGCATTGCCAGTTTATCTCTGCCGACACCTCGTTATATACAGTGCCGTGACCTTTGTATCTTGGTTTCGCCACGTTTGGGTGTTGGGCCAAGTGACAAGTGTCACTGCTGTCCTCTTCGGCTTGCCATGGGAATTGGAGTAGGAGCAAACCCCTTATATTAGTATACGAGGACGTGCTTGCTTCGTAGAAAGCAATAAACGGATATAGAGATAAAAATGCATTCTCAACAACGGCGGATTGTTTGACTGTGCAAGTAGAGATACGACATTTCGTCCTCGTTCCAGGAGGGATTTATACTCGGGCAGGGTAACATGATACATACGGTGCAATAAATGCGCGCACTGGTGCAATCTGGCGGCCATGACGCGGACTATGGCCCCGTCCACTATACGCAATGTTGCCAGATATGTCAGTTTCTACTGTATTTGTTTTTGCTATTTGTAGACAATGGAAATTGACAAAACCGCGGAGCAACGAATCAACATCAAGTTTTTTAGTGAAGTTCGGTAAAAGTTATCAACAAATTACTGAAATATTGACAGCTGCTTACGATGATAATGGTCTGAAGAAAACATCCGTTTTCGTGTGGATTAAGCGTTTTAAAGATGACCGACAAGACACCACGGATGATGCAAGGCCGGGACGACCTTCAACCACCTGTGTTGACGACAACATTAGTCCCTTGTCCTTGCCTATCGTCGAAAAACTGTCCGAATGATAGCTGATGAACTGTGCTTAGGAAAATCAACATTGCACATTATTTTAACCGAACATGATGGATGGACCCTTCACCATGGCAATGCACCTGCACATTCAGCATTGATTGTTTACCAGATTCTGGCAGAACATTCAATCACCATCCTTGATCATCCTCCTTACTCGCCACCCCAGCGACGTTTCCCTATCCCCAAAATGCAAAAATGTGATGAGGGGACTTCACTGGTAAGATCTGGACACAATAAAGCAAGAAACGACGAGAAAACTAAAAAGCCTAACTACTGCCTAGGGTGCTTTAAACAGTGGAAAAGAAGACGGAATGAGGGCATACCAACGAATGGAGAGTATTTTGAAGGGGACAAAATCGATGCAGGCTAAATATTGCAAAATACGTAAAATTTTGATGACATTAGTTTGAGTATTTATTGGACAGACCTCGTACATCTAGTCTGAAACCAGTTAGAACCCATGATGGTAAAGGAACATGAGATGCGATTGGGTGTCTTAGGAAAATGAACAATATATATAGTAGTTTATATTAACATGAATCCGCGATCTGAATAATGTTTCGTCAAATGGAAAAAGCCATTTGACTGGGTCCAATGGAATGTGTTGCCGATGACTTAAAAAATATGATACAGACTGAAAGAACAACAAATGAGATAGTGGTGGGAGTAGGAAATGAGGAGAAAGGGAGGGGATTGTGTTTGTCACCAATTCCCTCAAGTATTTATGCTGCGGTGCTTTCTCATAAGGCCTTAGAAAAAGCAATAGGTGCTGTGGTGGGAGGAGACGAATACTACCATGAAAACACAAGCGATAAGAAGTAGTGGCGGAATCAGAAGAGGAATTGCAGTACATAGAGGTTATGGTGTGTACTGTGGTGGATACTGTGAGAGTGGGGAAAGAAATAATTCGGAATGGCGCACGTAACTTTAGGAAAGAGTCGAGACTAAGTGGGAATGAGTCAATCATGGACATATCCATTGGAGAAAAAACTGTCGAGCCAGTGAACTCATTTCAGCATTTGGGAAGCTCATTACCTTTGACTGGAAGTTGTACGGAGGACATAAGAGAGATGACATCTCTGGGCAAGGAAGCTTTGTAATAGATGGAAGGCTTCATGCTTCGTTCGGAATAGGTGCCTTAGAGGAGCGTAGAATGGACGGTTAAAAGGAGAGATGAAAAATACTTGAAAAGTTTTGAAATGCATTTGTGGAGAAGGATTCTTATAAATCAGTAAAATGGACTGATGACGGGAGGGAGGGCGAGAAAACTGGCGAGAGAAATAAAAAGGAGAATGCCACCCTGGTTTGGTATCGATAACGCTGGGCGAGAAAAGTGTTGGAGGACACAATTGAACCGAATACATGAGACGACGAAGGAGAAGGATTAGCACGCAAAATAGCATAAATAAATGGCAGGGGTTAGAAAAGACGACGTGGAGGACAGAGGGGCACCAAGTGCATCCAACTGAAACAAATCCGAGGGAGAATGGGTATACTTGATGGGGGCACACATGCTACGCACTATTCAAGCATAGAAACCAATAAAATGGGCACTCATTTATATTTTTGCACGTTCTCGCGGTCATGCCACCCACCTTCATCGAACGAAGGACGGACGCTCTAAGGGTGAGGTTTAGGGTGGAGAGGAAAGCGAGAGGGAATGTTGGCCCCGGGCGATTCAAAAGGCCTCGGCGGGCATCCCACGCATCCCTCTACAGGCTTCTCATACGCTCGTCAGAATTACTATTGACAAAAAGCGCCTTCACCTGCGAAGGAGAACGCTACCTTCGGATCAAAGGAACCCACAGGACCGTTTTCTACATGCAGACCTCTTCAAGGCTCCACCCCGAAAATACTTTCCTCCAAAACCAAAATCTCCCACCCCTCTCCTGGGCCCGTTCCATCTACTGCCGGTACGAGATACTATATTTCCTACTCGACCCAATAGAAATGAAAATCTATTCTCCATTATTGTGAATCTCAATTCTTCTTCTCGATATACCTTAAGCATTTTACATTTCGGACTACCATGCAAAGTTCTTCGGAATCATCCTGCAAAATATTACGTTTACCACTTCCGTTCATAAACAACGTATACCAAGACACGTGCCACGAAAAATACTTTCCATTTCCGCAGTCGTCACCCGTTCCACACCGCGGGCCAGTTTGCCTCTCCGACCACCATCACCACCACCCTCGTAATGAGCCCCCCCCTCACACGCCCTCGAAGTCAGACGAATGAGCCATGCCAGCCGAATATTTATGTCCGCCCTTGAATTGATATCCTGCTCTAGCATTGAACTCCTGACACGCTCCCCTCATGACAACAGTATTATTTCTGGCGACAAGTCTACATTAAATTTTCCGATAAGCAAAACCAATAGTTCTGGGCGATTGACACTCGGGACACACCATCCGGGGCGGGGACCCTCCTTCCCTCGTGCAGCGAGGGCGAAAATATGTGGGTATAAATAGCGGTGGGCGCCTCATTCGATTGCCCCCTCCCTTCGAATCGCACCCCGCCCCCCGGTGCGGAGGGAGGGCAACTGCGCCGCGGCGAGTGAAGAGTCGCACCAAATGCGAAATCTCACCCCTCGGCTCCCGCCCCGGGTGACTCAACGCGTCGCCCCCGCCGCCTTCTGCCCCAGAGGCGGAGGCGGGGGGAGGAGGCGCGCCCCCGGACGAGTGACGGCCGCCCAATCGGAGCCGATGGTTGCCGCGGCGTATTTTGCAGCGCTTTCTCCCGAGGTCACCAGTCGGCTCGGGATCGCCATTACTACGCATCGGATAAGACGGCTCTGCAGGGGCATCACTCCCCGCACACGTACCTTCAATGGATCACTTTTCACACTTTCCGCACAACCTGCTAAGCTCAATTCATTCCATTCATGATATCCTGCCAATTAATTTAAGGCAGTTTTCGTCGGTCCGCAACCTACCGTCTTCTACGCGCCACATCATTCCCTCCTCCACATTCTCGTAACCTCTGTCTGCCTTCGGGGCGTCTGCAAAACCCATTATTCCCACTTCGTGGTGCCTCCTATCTAGGCCTTCGATGACGCCCTCTCTGGCCCTGGCCCTCTCTGTACTTTTCCCACATGGTTACTCAGAAAGTTCTTTTATGATGACTCATTTGGAACATTCAAGTTCACTCAGACATCTACATATGTAGAAAAAAAACAAGGAACACGAAAAAAAACTTGTACAGATTATTCATACGCCGAAATTCCACCGCCACGAGATAATTAACATACTGTGCGCGTTGGAGACGAGTCAGTTCGAAAGTCTAGATTTTAACAAATATGTCGAGCATTGTGGGAGCTCATTGGCAGTTCTTGATAGTAGAGAATATATTTTCATTTTTTCGAAGAAGAAAATGGCGAGGGAAAGAGTGACCGGCCGTGGTCAGCCTCTTCTTAAGAACGGAAGTCAACCCGAATTACGTAATTTGCTTCCGCTCTATCCATTTCGAACGCCTTCACAACAAAATGGTGAAATAATTAAATAAACACATACACACAAACTAAAAGGTGAAGGAAGGAAATGAGAGAATGATAACTTTGTGATTCCACAGAAAATTTATCACGACACGACCCGGCTGTATCGGGTAGTGTCGTGATAAATTTTCTCTGAAATCATAATAGTTCTTTCATTTCCAATATCAATCGATTTCACAAAGTTACGCCGAAAACCATCAATTATATGAAGGAAGGAAGGTGAATAAAATTTTTCCTGCCAACATATGCTTGTAAGTACTTAGCGACCGAGCCGTGGAAAATGCAAACGCCTCAATGGGTAAACTTTAAAATTTCCATGAAGGGATGCGTCACGTAAACACATTCATATGCACCCTTACACGCGCGCGCGCGCACACACTCACACACAATGCACACAAAAAGTAGACATTAAAACACAGAGGACACACCGTTTTTAAATTTCCGACGAACTCGATCACCTTCATCAGCGCGACGTCGGCGAGTGTGTGTGTGCTTGTGCGTGCGCGCGTAAATTAAATGTACGTATATAATTGAAAACCTACGAAAATGGCGACGAGTGTACGCACTGCCACACCGATGCCAACGAACATTCTTGTAAATACAAAGTGCGCGCTCGTTTGTTGCCCGTGTTTTGGGTGTGAGGGACGCGGAGCCCATTATTGTAGCATTATGTTCGCATTTCGACACAAACGCCACATGCCTCGTCTCGGTACCCGAGTGGTGCACCGTTGGCGGAAGAGAGAGAGGGAGAGGATCCCTTGGCGGAGGTGTGGCCTTCCCTTAAGGGAACGAGGATGTGAACTTTGACCGCGGACTCCCTCGGGCGACCGCGACCTTTCGCCGCCCCCCCCCCCTCGCCGCTTCCTCCTCCCGACGCCCGAGTTGAAGGTCACGACGGTGCTCGTCACTGCAAAAATCGCAAGGGGACGCCGCTCAGAAATGACCACGATTGTCGCTCGGATGAAGGAGGCCACGAACGAGAGAGCGTTTCATTCCAAGAGAGTTACGCGAGTTTCACTGCAGCTTGCAGAAAGCGCTGCTTTTCCTGAAAAACTCGGATATCCAGCGCTGAAGACGATAATCCGCAGTCCTTTCCACGAGTGCACCTGTGTCCGACTGCTGCCAATATAGCATGGCCTCGGAGGAATAAACCTAGATAGGAATCGCAGTAGCAGTATTTAGGGGAGGCGGCCGACAGCTAGTGCCACACACCCTAGCGGTTGCTTGCAGGGTAAATAAATAAATAAAGGGTGAAGAGAAACCCGGCGTCGGCATTAGCCTATTCTTAACGAAAGGGGCAAAGGGGTCCGCAGCTTAATAATGTCGAATCTGACGGACGGTGCACCCAATCATGTCAGAGCTCGTCGGGACACCACTTCTGCCACCTCCAGAACCCAGGCCCTCTGGGAGGGAAGCCAGTGCGTTAGACAGAGAGGAATCGTGCTCCTTCGATGGCCTGAGGTGACCGACCGCCTGCGAGAGAGGAAACTGACAGATCAGTTATCACGGGACGGAGGGTTCCCTCCCCCACTAGGAAAGGATCCCTCCCTGATGACGCAACCGAATGTAACGCCGCAAAATGAATCTGAGGATGAGAATTTCTCAGGTCACACTTCTTCAATCGAGTTTGTAAATACTAAACCAAAAATAGCAATTTGTACGTTCACGCTGGGTATCTTTCATAAGAAAAAAACAAGGTCTGTCACAAACACCCAAGCGTTAAGTTCTAAGGGAATCGAAACAGCGGCCTCCTGATCAGCGGGAGATGGTTCCAGCCCGCCGCGCCGTGACCTTCAATCCGGGCGATGACTCTTCCCTGACACCTCACATAGTCCAGGCTGGAAAAACGCTCCTTCCAACACCCTGTGATGCCCCTTGCCAACTCCCGAAGGATCCACTTCCTATTCTCCTGCGCGTCATCGCACTAGACCGTGCTTTCGACCTGCCTTGAGGATGTTTTCGACAGCCATCTGACGTGCTTTGCTTTTTTTACAACGTGCGCCAGTGGTAAAACAGGCACGGAGTGGTCCGGCAGTTGGAAGCGCAGTTCGCTGGCCCGAGGGGGCGGGCGCCGCGGCCGCATCTTGAGAGGGGCGTCGAAGAGGGGAGGGCATAGGGGTGCCCTCTGCAGGTGGCCGGGCTACGGTGAGCGAGGTCTGATTTTCAGGGGTTAATTAGTGCCCAATTCTCAAGTGCGAATGGCCACCAAAAACGCACAAATTGCCAAGAGGCGAACGTCAACCACGAAAAGTTATTTTACGTCATTAATGACGACTAATAACTTTAAAATGACATTCAGTGTTATTTTTCCCCATTTAAAAATTAACGAATTGACTATCACCGCACCTTTTGATTACTTACGGTACATTGATATTTCTAAACGGACGACTATATAAAAACTTGAGAATGGTCCTTCTGGACTAACGTATGACTACGGATGATAACGCATCAATAACATGAAGAGCGTTTTACAAGACGCCAGTTAGTTAGTTAGAAGACACCTAAAGGGTTTTCCGGGTGGAAAATTCATGGAGATAAGTCGCGCAATGGGGAATTCCCGAAGAATTAAAAAAAATTGTTACACAGAGGTGAGTAACAGGTCAAGGACCCTAGTACCTCAATACGATTAATTAAACATTACAGGTGCAATGGCAAATGGACGCATTTTAAAACTCCGTCGCAGCGGTGCCGACACCCATGATTTAAAGTACACTGATGATGACACTGATTTAAAGTATAAGTTGCTTACTATTAATTTCTAGGATAAAGCATATACTACCTTGATCAAAAGGTTCCCGGAATTTATTCAGAAAATTAAAAATACAAGTTTATTCATCTAAATCTATATTGTCCCCTTCAAAGTAATCCCCATCGACAGCAACACACTTATGCCAGCGCTTGATCCAATCCTCGAAACATTTTTTATATTCGGTTTTCGGTATGCCCATCAGTGCTTCCTGCGATTTTTCCATTACTTCCTCTCGGCTGCTAAAACGCGTTCCCCGTAATGGTTTTTTAACTCGATTGAACAGAAAGAAGTCACAGGGAGCCAAATCAGGTGAATTCGGTGGCTGTTGGATGGTATTTGTTGCATTTTTCGTCAAAAAATTACGAATAATGATAGCACTGTGCGACGGTGTCGACGCACTGTGCGACGATTTCTGGTCTCTTTCGGCGAATTGCTTCACGCAAACGTCTCATAACGCCCAAATAATACTCTTTGTTTACTGTCTGGCCTTCTGGCAAAAATTCATGATGCACTACACCGTTGTAATCCATGAAAACCGTCAGCATTGCCTTCTTTTTTGACTGAAAACGACGTGGTTTTTTTGGTCTCGGCTCATTTCGTGAACGCCATTCACTTGCCTGATGTCTGGATTGCGTGTCGTACTCATAAACCCACGTCTTGTCTCCAGTAATGATCCTTTTGATGAATGTGGGATCGGATTCAGCCTCGCAAATCATGTCTTTTGCGACGTCAACACGGTCTCTTTTTTGCATGAAATTGAGGTCTTTTGGCACCAACTTTGCTGCTACACGACGGAAACCCAAATCATTAACCACAATGTCTTGGGCGGATCCATAGGCAATGTTCAAGTCCTCCGCTATTTCTCTGATGGTTAATTTGCGGTTATTGACCAACATTTCTTTTACTTTATCAATTTTTTCACCGACTTTCGATGTCGATGGTCTGCCACTGCGTTCATCATCTTCGATTGACTCACGACCACTTCTGAACCGCTCGTTCCACTGGTAAACGACCGTTTCTTTTAGAGAATCGTTGCCGAAACACTTTTCCAACATTTCCAACGTCCGTGCGCCACTAAATCCGTTTTTTACGCAAAATTTAATACAAGTTCGTTGTTGCAAATTTAAATCCATTTCTGCAATTGTAAAAAATCGCCAACACACACAGAGATAGATGTACTCTTGGCTACGTAACTTTTGCAAATGTCAAGTTATGACACTAAGATTTAAAGGGAATATCAACAACAGATGTACCAATTTAACAAAAAAACAGAACTCAAATCGGAACGATGGGAGCGCCACACGGTGATTATTCCGGGAACTTTTTGATCAAGGTAGTATATATATATATATATATGAATATAAAACCATAAATACAGTAATCAACCCGAAGGTCGGTGGATATGATATATATATACATCTACATCTATATAATACCCCGCAAGCCGCCGCAAGGGCGTGTGGCGGGGGGTGTTAGGTTACCACCCAAAAAAGGAAAAAAGAATTACCGCATTACTGTAAACAGCAATACATTACTTAATGGCATGCGGGAAGGGTTTTGACACAACACACAGGAGGTTAGTGAAAGTGCATGCAATTGAGTTGAACTAATTGTTACCTAGACGCCGAGGGTGGCAAGTGGCATTTTTGTTATCTCCGAGTGTGACCCTACAGTTGTTATCCCGTATTGTCCGTGGGAAGGAGTCCTTGAGTCTGCTAGTTCTGGCATCTATTTCCCGAATTTTGTACACATGATCCAAGCGACCAATGTATGTTGGAGTGCGAATAATTTTCGAGACCTCGGTGCTGAAACATGCGGATCTGAATTTATTTAGGAAGTTTAACCTAGCATTGAGTCGTCTTTCTTCCAATGATTCCCATCCCAACTCCATAAGCATTTCAGTGACGCTTTTTGTTTTATCGTAACAGTTTTCCACGAAACCAGCTGCCCGGCGTTGGACCTTCTCAATTTCCCGAATGAGGCCTTTTTCACATGGATCCCATACGCTACATGCATATTCTAAATGGGGCCTTACAAGAGCGTGATAACAACGCTCCTTGACCTTGGAGTCACTTCTGCCGACAATGCGTGTAATAAATCCTATTTTTTTATTTGCTTGCCCGCAGACTTTACGTATATGGGTCCCCCATATTAAGTCTTTAGTGAATGTAACACCTAGGTATTTCACCGTATCAACTACTTCAAGTTCAACTCCAGCTAATTTGTAAACTAATCCCGTGGATCTTTTAAAGAAATTTACCACCGAACATTTATTAAGATTTAAAGGCAATCCCCATTTTGAACACCATTCATTAATGCTATTTAAATCACGTGCTAGAGTTAAACGATCCTCATCCCCAGATATCTCCCGATAAATCACTGTGTCATCCGCGAACATCCTTATCTTACTTTTCACTTCGCGGTTCAGATCGTTAACAAAAATCAAGAATAGTAACGGTCCGATAACACTTCCCTGAGGAACCCGAATATATATATATATATATATATATATATATATATATATATATATATATATATATATATATATATGTGTGTGTGTGTGTGTGTGTATCGGGTCGCGGTGGTCTAGTTGGTAGAGCGTTGGACTACTGACCGGAGGGTCCCGGGTTCGATTCCCGGGCAAGGCACTTTGGGCACCTGCAGCTCCACCCAAGCTAGTTGATTTTTCTGGTACCAGATCTTCCTGGGAAACCATAACCGGCACAGGGAAAGGAACTGGCCCCCTACCCTGATGTGTGAATATTCACACGCCGTCGGGCTTGGTACACGGGTGAGCTCTACCATCACCTACTAAACCGACCTTCGGGTTGATTACTGTGTTTATGGTTTATATGCATGTATGTATGTGTATATATATCTATGTATATATACTAAAAAATAATAATAATAAAATTAATGAATAAAATAATTACAAAAATAAATTATACAATTGTAAACCCATCTATATCTGCAACCCAATTGCATGAATACTTCGGTCATTAATTTAGCATAGCCTGCAAGTTTCTTATTCACGCAAACAACACAAGCATACTTCTACATAATTCACACGCCACTTACACACTCATTTGTACAAACTACCGGTAGTGGTGGGATTATCCCACCGGGACGGACAGGGCTAGTCGAAACAAAAGGTGTCGCATCAGACTGGGTCTGGGCACTACAAGTATTTATGCCAAACAAGAAATACTGGCGAAAAAATTCCTCCCTCAAAATCAAAACGACTCGGAGATTGTGCCTAAGTGATAAAAGCCCGGTGGAAACGGGGCAATAAATTAACGCAAAACCTTCTAATTTATACGGTGTGAAATGCGAGCGAGCAATTTTTAAGCAGGCTACGCGAGGGCGAATTATGAGGACTTGCAATCTTGAGTGGCGGCTCTGATGGGGGCGAGGGTCACTTTCGGAGGTCGAGGGCAACCGCCCCCGGACGCCCACCAGAGTCTCCTCGAGTTTGGCTCGCAGGAGGCGGCAGTCATGGGGGCGTTACAAATGCCATGACTACGGCGACCCGGCCCAGAAATACGTAAAATGGGGCGCGAGGTTGCTCCTTCCAACGGCACACGCGGGCGTGTTCGCACCGCCCCCCGGGAGGAGACCTCGATCCGCCCTCTCCGTAAGGCACACGGAAACGGTGCCCCGTGAGAGCGGCGGAGGGGAAAGGGAGGGGGGAGGGGAAGATCCGGCGCTGCCAACAACGGCGCGGAATTAAGGCCGCGCGATATCGTAGACATACATGTGTATGTGGCGATGCGACACCAGTTCAGACGATGCAGGCTACTCCTCGATCTGTCACCGTCGACGATATTATATCGATACGACCCTGCCGATGTTTAACACGTCGATTACGTCATCAAAATTTAAAATGATTCGCGATGAAGAACGTTTGCGGCGAGACGTCGCACAATGGCCGCGAAATTTTGTGGCAAGTTTGCTAGTGACATTCTTTATCTTCGGCGATATGAAACCTGTGTTGTAGGTGACTATTCACGGCACCTACGGATGGCCAGGGCGTCACTGGCGTACCGTTGACCAGCGCGGGGTTTTCCCATTGCCGGGCCGTCCTCTGAGTCGGCAGGGGATTTCCCCAGGGTCGCACCCCCGCAAAACAATGCACCTGTGGGGAAGGATTACAGGTCACTGCACTCCATGACGTCAAGAGCTCACGGGCAGTTCTGTTGAAAGACGTTGTGACGTCGTTAGGAACTGGGAAAAGGGTTAGGGCCCGGTCCCGCGAGCAGATTGCTGAGGACAGCAGACGAGGTTGGCTGGCTGAGAGGAGACTGCGGACGGATCTAAGGGCTGTGTCTCAAATCGCGACACCACCATTCCCTACTCCTGGCTCTGGACTTCCCTTCCCTTCCCGTACCGATCTGCGTCGTCAGAGTAAGTGTGAGTCCCAATAAACAACCTATCGGCCAATTCTGTGTTCCTTCTTGCCCCGTCGTGCCACGGCGAAATTTGGTGTCAGGTGCTTGAGAGGAACGATCCCGAGGATACAATACGCACTCGAATATATTTGCCGGGAGGACTGTACTGTTTTCCTTACTTATTTATATAGCACTTTGTGAAATATTTCAGCGCTCGTTCGTTTGCTTTCAAACGATATTTATTTATTTATTGCTCATCATGGCTTTTCACTCTCATTCCGCGTTCCACTCTTCCGCGCCTCCCCTCTTCCCGTCGTACATGGCGCAGCCCAACTTACCCTCACGGCTTCTGGAGTTTACTCCGTGTGTGAAAACCTTGTCCGAGGTGAACGGCGATACTCATTCCATTTCACATCACACAAGTGCACCACCGCAGTCGCATACGCCCTCCCCGATAGCGAGCCAAGCGTACTTAATACCGACTTTCAGTGGAAAGGACGAACCGACCGTTGACCATTTCCTTGAGTCGTTGAAGATGTGAGCCATCTGAATGCTTGGACCGAAAGTCAAACATTGTGCATCGCGCGATTGCGACTAAGTGCCTCCGCCGCGGACTATGTGGCCACAAATCCACATGTTTTGGACAGCTATGATAGTTTCTCTACGAATCTTAAACGCAGGTTTTCGGTTAGCACTTCTCCGCTTGCTCTCGAGCGAATGTTTTCAACCTGCGTACAGCAACCCCTCGAGTCAGTTCATGAGTTTTGCGGGGGTGCGACCCTGGGGAAATCCCCTGCCGACTCAAAGGACGGCCCGGCAATGGGAAAACCCCGCGCTGGTCAACGGTACGCCAGTGACGCCCTGGCCATCCGTAGGTGAAAATAGTCACCGACAACACCTGTAACACCAAACAGTGCAGCCCAACAGTGAACGACAAACGAATATTTGAATGCATGGTTCAGAAATGTTGAGAATTACTAATATAATACATGCCACGAGAGAGGGAGACGCGATTAAGAGTTCCCATTCGCATTACCTTCCTCCTGATGTTAGTTTCAATAGTGCGATCCACACTCCGTAGTTATATTATATATATTCATTCACATTGAAATAGAGATCCGAAAAATGGGAAAGGAACAACCATACTATAAAGGACGAACACAAGAGAGGTGGGGATGGCGGATGTGAGCAGAGCACAAATGTAAAAATATTTTCCTCTTGTGATCTGCTCACATCCGCCATCCCCACCTCTCTTGTGTTCGTCCTTTATGTTTGTTCCTTTCCCATTTTCCTTATCTCTATTTCAATGGGAACGAATATTTATTCGCCGTATGGCGGTATTTCGTGTTTGTATAATGTGTGTGTATAATATATATATATATACATAAAAAGAACACTCACAATAATATCTTGATAATTTCGACGGACTCGAGCTCCGTCTTCTTCGGAAGATAAGATATGACTGAGGAAATGGGTACGTGGTGCAGAGAGAGTAGGGGACGAGGGAGAGGGGAAAAAACAGGCAGTGGGGGAGGGGTGAAGGAAGGGTATATGGAGGGGGAGAAAGCGGAGCGGAGAACAGGTGGTGGGAGAGGGGTGAAGGAGGAGGTTATGGAGGGGGAAAGGGAGGCCAGAGGGGAGCGGAGATGGAATAAGGAGGATGCGGAAATAGTAACAAGCGACACAGAAAACTAACAATTCATCTACAGATACCACAACAACCATGACCAAGGCATCAACTCACCAAGTCATCATAAAGGCTTAACAAGTCAAAACCCAGGACAAGGATGACAAAATGTATGCGGATGAATAAATTGTCCCACCACCTCGCAAGAAACAAATCCACCTCCATCCATCCTTCCTGGAAAACCATAATCGGCACAGGGAAAGGAACTGGCCCCCCTACCCTGATGTGTGAATTTCACACGCCGTCGGGCTGTGCTGGATGAACTCTACCATCACCTACCGAACCGACCTTCGGGTTGACTACTGTGTTTATGGGTATATAGTATACCTTTCTCCCCTTCTCCTTCCATCCAATGCTTCCGGGCCCTTCTCTGCCTCAGTTCTGTTCCTTCCTCCTCTTGAGAAAGGTGGGTAGACCACAGAAAATTCGAGACCCAGTGAGTTCCTCTTTTATATGTGTTTCTGTGTTTGTATAAACGAGTGTTAATTCCATTTACATTAATGTTCACGTCCGTAGAAGTTTCACAAAAAACAAACACATTATATACATATAACTTTTGGACGGCACAATAGAACACAGAATAAAACAGATAACACGTAAAAGGACACTCACACTGTAGATGATTTAAGCTTTCGGCCTACTCCGAGGCCTTCTTCAGGTCAGACTGAGAGGTTTTGAGGGAAGAGAGCCTGGGGAGGGGAGGGGAGGCGGAAGGTTTAGGGACTGTTGGGAAAAAAATTAAATATGGCGGTTAAGGGTGGGAATTTTAAAGGATCGGAAATTTAGGATGTATGCGGATTCGCGAGTTCTCACCTCTATGTTGGTGGCTGAATCGGGTAGGGATTCTAGAACTGTTAAGGAAAAGCATTCGTCAAATGATAAGTTGTGTGAACTTGCGTGTAAAGGGATAGGAAGAGAAGAGAGTGAAGCAGAATTACATGAGTAACGGTGATTGTTCATTCGGATGGATAATGGGGTAATGCATTCGCCAATGTAGAATGAGGTGCATTGTTTGCACGACAAGAGATAGATAATATTTTTTGAGAGGCAATTAGCGTGGGAACGGGGTGAAGGGACAATGAGGGGATGTGGGGAGAGGGGAGCAGATCTGATTAGGAGACATGTTTTACATCGGGGGCGATTGCAGGTAGGGGAAATATGTGGAAATTTGTCAGGGCGGGGTGTCAAAGGGTTGATGGATCTCAGAAGGTTTCTGAGGTTGGCTGGTCGTCTGTAAGAGACAGAGGGGCATTGGGGCAGTAAGGATGTGGTCGCGTCATTGTCATGTAATATAGGATAAAGTTCCTTGAGAATAGTTTTCAGTCTGTGGGATCCGGGGAAATAGGTTGTGCAAAGGTTGAGTCCAGCGTCAGATGTGGGGTTGTCATTCTGTGGTGTGTGTGGTCGGGTGGAGCGGTAGATTTTATCCTGTAGGAGCTTTTCTGGGTAACCGCGGTTGTGGAGTGCATGGTGTAGATTGTGGAGGTATTTGTTGAGGGTAGCTGTGGTGTTGCAAATCCGATGTCCGCGGATAGAGAGAGAGTTGGGAATTGAGCGTTTGGTATGAGAAGGATGACTACTAGTATAATGTAAATATTGTTGATGGTTAGTGTCTTTGATGTGTACTGAAGTGGTGACTTTGTTATTGTGAATTGAGATGTCTGTGTCAAGAAAGGTGCTGGTGGAGTCTGAAATGGACGAAGTGAATTTAACAGTAATTTACCTTGAGATCTGCGATGTTTTTAAGACGCCCAAGTGCTCCGAATCATTTGCCAAAGGAAGGCTTTAGGGAGCTGTTCCACCCGTCAAAGGAGAAATAGACAATACACACAAGAAGAGGGGACAGTTGGTTAGAAAGCATATAGTATCATATAGAATAGGAACAGTACGTTTCGTGGCACGCATAGCCAGAAGAAGAGATGAGCCACATTGGCCAGATACACATTCAAATACGAAGTCCCGCCATACGGCCCACAAATATTCATTCAAACATATAAATAGGTATAAGGAAAGAATATAGGAAAACATATAAAGGCGAACACAGGACATATGGGGAAGGCGGTTTTTGTGCAGATCACGAAAGTAACAATGTTTCCTTGACCGGGATTTGAACACCGGATCTTCCACTTGCCGGGCGGATGTGCTACCATTACACCACCGAGGAAACTTAATTTACCTTGAGATCTGCGATGTCTATCATCTATATATATATATATATATATATATATATATATATATATATATATATATATATATATACAGAGTTCTGATTAGGACAGAGTTCTGTTCCTAATTCCTCTTGAGAAAGGTGGTTGGACCACCGAAAATTCGAGAACCAGTGTGTTTTCCCTCTTTGTGTGTTTTATATTTGTTATATATTTTTCTTATCTCTGTTATATATATATATATATATATATATATATATATATATATATACACTACCTTGATCAAAAAGTTCCCGGAATTTATTCAGAAAATTAAAAATACAAGTTTATTCATCTAAATCTATATTGTCCCCTTCAAAGTAATCCCCATCGACAGCAACACACTTATGCCAGCGCTTGATCCAATCCTCGAAACATTTTTTATATTCGGTTTTCGGTATGCCCATCAGTGCTTCCTGCGATTTTTCCATTACTTCCTCTCGGCTGCTAAAACGCGTTCCCCGTAATGGTTTTTTAACTCGATTGAACAGAAAGAAGTCACAGGGAGCCAAATCAGGTGAATTCGGTGGCTGTTGGATGGTATTTGTTACATTTTTTGTCAAAAAATTACGAATAATGATAGCACTGTGCGACGGTCTCGACGCACTGTGCGACGATTTCTGGTCTCTTTCGGCGAATTGCTTCACGCAAACGTCTCATAACGCCCAAATAATACTCTTTGTTTACTGTCTGGCCTTCTGGCAAAAATTCATGATGCACTACACCGTTGTAATCCATGAAAACCGTCAGCATTGCCTTCATTTTTGACTGAAAACGACGTGGTTTTTTTGGTCTCGGCTCATTTGGTGAACGTCATTCACTTGCCTGATGTCTGGATTGCGTGTCGTACTCATAAACCCACGTCTCGTCTCCAGTAATGATCCTTTTGATGAATGTGGGATCGGATTCAGCCTCGCAAATCATGTCTTTTGCGACGTCAACACGGTCTCTTTTTTGCATGAAATTGAGGTCTTTTGGCACCAACTTTGCTGCTACACGACGGAAACCCAAATCATTAACCACAATGTCTTGGGCGGATCCATAGGCAATGTTCAAGTCCTCCGCTATTTCTCTGATGGTTAATTTGCGGTTATTGACCAACATTTCTTTTACTTTATCAATTTTTTCACCGACTTTCGATGTCGATGGTCTGCCACTGCGTTCATCATCTTCGATTGACTCACGACCACTTCTGAACCGCTCGTTCCACTGGTAAACGACCGTTTCTTTTAGAGAATCGTTGCCGAAACACTTTTCCAACATTTCCAACGTCCGTGCGCCACTAAATCCGTTTTTTACGCAAAATTTAATACAAGTTCGTTGTTGCAAATTTAAATCCATTTCTGCAATTGTAAAAAATCGCCAACACACACAGAGATAGATGTACTCTTGGCTACGTAACTTTTGCAAATGTCAAGTTATGACACTAAGATTTAAAGGGAATATCAACAAGAGATGTACCAATTTAACAGAAGAGTCACAAGAGAGAGAAGAACAATCGCTCAGAAGAGTGAAGCGGTTCTAGGCAGCTTTGGTTAAAATCCTTATATATACATATATATATATACAAATGCATATATATACATACATATACACATATACATATATATATATATACATACACACACTCTTCTACATATATACAAGGAGGAGGAGAATTAAGGGGCCAATAGGAAGCGGACAAGGTGGGGGAGGCGAAATGTAGGCAGCATTGGATAAAATCAGTGGGCTTTGTTCATTCCGGGGGGTTTAAAGGACTGGAGCACCCAGATATGTGCCATCTCGCGAGTTCTCACCTCTGTATATGTATGTATATATATGCATTTGTATATATATATATATATATATATATATATATAAGGATTTTATCCAAAGCTGCCTAGAACCACTTCACTCTTCTGAGCGAATCGGTCACCAAGTCCCCCGCTAAAGGCCCGGCCGCTTCACGACCGGGACCTTCCAGCTCTTCCCCTACCGCGGCAACTCTACCGCCCCCTGCCATTTCCCTCTCCCCCACCTTGTCCGCTTCCCATTGGCCTCTTACCTCTCCTCCCGTCACCCTTCTCTTGCACATGTCCTCTCCGCTCTTCCCCGACAACGGCATTCTGATGACGACGGCCGTGCCGTCGAAACGTAAATATCCAATGTAAGTGTCCTTCTTTTATGTTTCTATGTGTGTGGTATATATATATATATATATGTGTGTGTGTGTGTTCTTACATTTCTTAGCCTCGCCTATCAAGACAAAACATGACACTTCACATTGCATTAACTGTTCTTCAAATTACGTACTATCTATCAGCCTTCATCCTGTCCAACATCCCTATCATATTCCTTCCCCTTCCTCGTTTGCCTAACGTTCTACCCTCCATCACAATCCACAATACCCCACTGCCACTCTAAATGCTTTGCATCCATCTTTCTTGCCTATTTTCCATTTCTCCCAAGAAACCCCTCCCCCCACCATTCCTAGCACTTCCTCGTTTCTTTTCCTTTCCGCCCCTTCACACTCCTTTCCCTCTTCACATCCTCTCTTAACATCCTTACTCGGCGGCGTCCCTCTCATCAATTCCATCCTGCTCGCGAAAGCTTCTTTGCCTAACGCAACTCTTGCCCATATGTCCCTACTACTTCGACCATCTCGGTTCAAGGCACTCACTAGATACTTCTGCGTAATTGTTCCTCCAGATCTAGTTTTTCCTTTCCTATTTTAATGTTTAGCACATCTTTCCTCTTTCTCCAAAACCTAAACCTTTCTTTTCCTTACATTTGACTGTTATCACACCCCGATTTTCCAATGCGCTCAGCAACGAGTCAACAATCCTTTGAATAAATGACTGACTAATGCATGATTATCCCCGAGGCAAACTGATTTCATCAATTCACCGGCGACTTTCCTTCTCATCTCCAATTTCTCCCGAGCCAGTTTCACAATTCCGCAATGGACACGCCCACATTGCCTCTCTTCCTAACACCGCTCACCCCGAATCTCCATCCGCCACTCGCACCCGAGCCGTCGACACATAATGTTACGCTCTTGCCCCTCCAATCTACTCCTATTTTCTGGAATACATTCATTAATTCCAGATCATACAGACAACCAAAGGCCTTTCGCTTGCCGATTACCATTACAATGTTCCATCTAGGCCCTTAAGAGTTGGAAACTTTGACGGATGAGGCTACTTTCAGCTAAGATCTTAGGCGTGATATTATGACGGGAAAATGGAACAGAGCAAGATAAGTATTAGTAGTATAGTGGTGGTGACGTCCGAAAATCTTAAAGAGGATTACAAATGAAAAAATGCTGCAGCGGCACAAGCAGCCAGTGCAAACTCAAATTACAACCATGTGAAGATGCATTGAAAAAAGCCAACTGATGAAGACAAGCTTATTTTCCAGTGGGCATGATGAATATCACTATGGAGATGAATCAAACTGTTTTTTTAATCTTCTATGGAGAGGTCAATGGAGAATACATAAATGATTTAGTGCATGAATTTTAGACTTTGGATTTACGTGCGATGCGTCAAAGTCAAACAATTAAAAAAAATTTTTCTACAGACTGATATTACGCTTTTCAATAATTCATAAAGCACTGGTCTGTTTCTACAACTTACCTTTAATAATTTAATTACAAAGTTCAAAGTAATTTTCACCTGTTGTAAACCCAGTGGTCATTCATTCGTAAACTCGGTCAGGAATAAGCGGGAACGGATGAGGTGGTGCTCGAAGAGAAATCGAGTGCATTTACCTTTCGCTTTGATTTGACACGTTTAAGTTAAGGAAGCAATATCTATTTTAATTGATGCATATGCATTCTTAAATGCAATTAACTCCTTGAAAAAATTAGAATAACTCGTCAATCTTAAACAGTCCTGAAATGTTTTCCTGGCGTAAAGAATGCTTTGATAGTTTCGAATCTACCTCTTAGGTCCATCCTACGTCGACCACGAGGCCACATTAAGAAACCGATTTCCATACATGAACCACTTGCCTAAGTTTGCTTTGTCTCCATGTTACGTACCTCATTAATATTGCATTTCAGATATAATATACACAAAGGCATACCAGTATAAATGTCAGTCCAACTATATTGAATAATTAGTCAACGCAATGATTAGGAAATTAAAAAACGGCTTTCACTCGATGGCAGCCCTCCCTCGATTATTAACACGCCGCAGTTTACGCTAAGGTTTCGATGGACGGACACTGCGCACCAGAGCCGGCTGCACTGTCAAACCCGCCCGGCCCAACGCGGCACCTGCCCCCACCTCGCCCAATCCAAGCCCCACCACCTCTAAACAGTCCCCGCCTCCACTTCCCCATCCACCCCCCTATTTCTCCACAAAACCAACCCCCCTCTCTTCCCTTTCCGCCATTCGCACAACTTGTCCGCTTATTTTCCTTTCCGTCCATTCCATCCCTTGAGCCCACGTAATGTCGCAGCACGCTTTTGACACAACGACCCAGTTTCCGATCCTCACCACAAGTACTCCAGTCAATTGCCCTTCCTTTACCGACATCGATGCTATTTTTACAACATTATTACTGCAAGGTGGCTCACCACCCTCAAACTCCCTTCTCACCGCACAAGCTAATTCACCCAATGCATTTTTTTCCGCAGAGTTGTACCTCGTCTACCATCCGAAACACGTCAACTGTCCCAACTACTCCACTCCGTCAATTACAAACGCATTCACCCACGCACATATTATGCGCGTGCGTAGTCGCGCATTCGGATCGAACCTTTTATTTTGCCGCCATTGAGGTCCCAACGGTGCTCGGGGCACTCCGCTGCCATTGGCGTTCCCTCGGGGGGGGCCGCGCTTTCGAGACCCGACACCCCCATCGCGAGGAGACCGCAGCGATGGAGCGACCCGCGCGGAGGGCACGGCGCGGGCGCCCCTCCCGGCCGCCGACCAAATGATGCCGGGGAGGGGCGATGCGGGATCGAGGCGATCGAGGGAGAGAGGCGTCGGCCCAGATACATGCATGCATAATAATACGAACCAAAATATCTCGCCCGCGTCCACGAGTGAAGAATCGAGTTTGGCGATGCCCACAAATGCGCGAATGACGATCGATGATTTCGTCCATCGAACATTGATTCCGGTGGCATTTGGCGATTTCCAAAAGCCTTCTTCTCGTGGCGACGGAAATGTAGGCAAGGGATATTGTGCCACGCTAAGAGTTTCCTCATCATTTGCGGCGCTTTACAATGTAACCCATGCGGTCGCACGCAATAGTCTCCCTCAATCATTACGATTGCACGTCGTCGTGCACGTGAGAGGCGACTCAAGTTCGAACTTCTCGAGGGCGAATCTCGGCCTTGGCCGCCGCAGGAAAAGCAAAACTGGTGGGGCCAGGAAAAGATTTTCTAAATAAATCACGGTGGTTCACAAATAAATTCATCACCATTGCGACAGTTCAACATGGATTTAACTGATTAGAAAAATACATTCATTCAGAGATGATTTCCTCACAAGATTTCACACGGTAAATGTCACGATATCGATTGAAGCGGCGCCTATTTTCCACATCAAAATTCGCTTAAGGTCCTTCTAAGATACAATTGCACTATCTACTACACCTTAAATTCAACTTTCAAGTGCGGATTCAATCGCATTCATTATCGAACTTAAAACTGAAAAATGACACCCAGAGCGAATGTGAGGGCCGCGGTGTCCAGCGGCCCGCCGCCGAGCGTGCCCGTCCCGGCCTCGGAACCTTCTTCGGCCCTGCTTCTCGGGAAGGCGACGCATGGCCGGGGTTCATCTTTCCGCCGAGTCTGTCTGTGCTCCGTACAACATCGCATACTCCGGATGTAACATCTTGCCGATCTCTTACTCGGTTCCTTTTTCAAAGGTCCACACCGTAGTTCCCTCTTTCTCTCATTGAATCTCTCTTTCATCATGGCTTATCTCGATTTGAGTTCCTTGCAACTGGATACGTCTTCAGAGACGACACTTCCCAAAAACCTAAAGCTCTCCTCTTGTTCGATCGCATCACCATCCAATGCGTCACTCGTAATTTCACTTTTGCCTCTGCTTTCACACTCCTAGTCTCCTTTTTCCTCATTAACCATCCATCTTCTTCACATATCTCGTTTCTCTCTTCCTTGTCTCACTGCACTCGTCCTTTTCCCCTTGGCCTTCTCCCTTTCTCCTCCGAGTTCGTCGCCTATACTGTCTTCTGCATTCTTCTGTTTTCACATTTTTCCAACTTCTCCTCCCTCCATTTTGTCCAGCATCTCTCCTTCGATGAATTCTTTTCCTATTTCATCCCTGCACTAAACAACAAAGTGCCTCTTCTGCTGCTGCTTCCATGCTGTGTTTCACGGTCTCCCATGACTCACTGAAACAGTTCCTCTCTCCGTCCCCATCACTTCTCTTATATCCTTATAGTTCTTTGGCTTTAAACTTTATCATAAATAGTTTTCCCATTTCCCCAGAATTTCCCGGTTCCTTTAGCTTTCTAATGTCAATTTTTTCTCGTTCCCATCCTCTACATTCCCTTTTCAGCAGCACACATTAACCGTTCATTAATAGGTTATGGTCAGTACTGATATTTACTCAATACTTACTTTTCACTGTTTCATAAAATTCCCATACATGTGCTGTATCAGAACAAAATCAATCTCGTACCTCAATCTCTTCGCGATGTCCATGTACGTCACCACTTTCAAGGGTTTCAAAATCATAGACGAGGAGAAAGCGAGGAATAACAGCGAGGAAAAACGGGAATATATAAAAAAAAGAGATGCCGAAAGACAAAAAAGAAACTATTGGAAGAGTTAATAGGCAAAGGAAAAGGAAACCATGATTACGGATGAGGTGATTAGAAAGATAGTTGAGAGGCGGAAATGGAAGAATGTAAACACAAGAGTTAGGCCGAAGGAATTACAAAGAGTCAAATAAAAAATTAAGACGGGCAAAAAATGTAGCAAAAGAAGAGTGGTGGAAGACGCAGTGCAAGGTTATGGACAGTTAACTGAGGAAGAGTTAAATTGGTACGCTATAAAACACTATCGTGAAGTAAGAACGGAAAATATTAGTCAACAATTACAGATAAGTCGGGAAAAATATCAGTTGAACCAAATATTGATCCAAGAGAGGTGGAAGTATTCAGAAGAACTGTTAGGAAAATAACTTAGGTCTGAGGCTTGAACATAGAAAGAGAATATAACGTAGACGAAGGAAGCTTAGGTCTAGGCACACACGACGGTGAGACAAAAACGGCATGAAGGGAAATGAAATCAATTAAGGCCGTGGGGGCAGACAGCATACCTGGGGAACAACTTCAGAGTTTAGGGGAATATGGGAGGAAGACTCTATATGGACTGATTCGTAGTATCTATGAGGAAGGAATCTGGCCGGAAGATTTTGTGAGATCAGTGTTAGTTCCTATTCCGAAAAAGGTAAATGCGACATCATGTGAGGAATACTGAACAATGTTTGATTCGGAAAACAGCTACAGTGGTTCTCAAGATCATTAACAAAATGATGGAGAGCATGGTAAATGATTCCTTAGGGGATGCTCAGTTTGGGTTCAAGAAGAGGAGAGGCACACGCGATGCCGTTGCAGTGCTGAGATCACTAAAGAGGAATATAAAAATTGAACTATGAAAAACTAATGGGTATATTGCAGAAAATAGGAATAGATTTGTGGGATATTAGGCTAATCGGCAACCTTTACAGGTCTAGGACTCCACAGGTGCGGGTGGGGGACGGAGAGTCCGGATGGGCAGTGTTAGGAGAGGAAGTTGTGTGAGGCAGGCTTGCCCATTATCACCGATGTTGCTCAACGTATGATGAGGAAATGATTAAAGAGGCATGGAAAGAGCTGGAGGTGGGAATGAAAATTGGCGGGGAATTCATAAAATCACATAGGATTGCCGACGACTAAATTTTTAGTACGAGTATGTCAGCCAACCAAGGGGTTGCAAGCATTGCTGAGGGAATTCTCGAATTCAGTGCAATAGACATGGAATGAGAATCACTGCTAATGAAACAAAGGCTATTCGATTTTACAGAAAGATAAAGACTAAGTTAACCAGGAAAATAGGAGGGGAAAAATAGAGCAGATAGAACAGCTTACGTATCTCGGAAATGTTTCGAACCAAAATGAGCAAAGTAGTACGGATATTATTATTATTAGGTAATCTACCGGTTAGGGTAGGTTTTTGGATGGACACAACTATCAAATAAATATTTTGTAACTCCAAACAAAACCCAATCCAGCAACCTAAACTACATCAGGTCCCTCTTCATCTCTGTGTACTTCCTTCCACCCTTCATCCCATCCAACATCCCTATCCTGTTCCTACCCTTTCCTCGCTTGCTCAACATTCTCCCCTCTATTACCTTCTTCAACATTCCACCACCGCTCAATACGCCTTTCATCCATTTTTCCTGCCTCCATAGGATTTCTCTCAACAAACCCCTCTCCTCACCCACCATCTCCAGTACTTCCTCATTTGTTTTCCTTTCGGTCCATTTCACCTTCTCCATCCTTCTCCACACCCACATTTCAAAAGCCTCCAATCTACGTCTATCCTCCTGCTTCAGTGACCACGTTTCCGCGCCGTACATAGCTACGCTCCATATCAGAGTTTTTACGAGTATTTTCTTTACATCCCTACTCAACGTCCCCGTCACCAACTCCCTCCTCCTTGAGAAAGCCTCCTTTCCTAGCGCAATTCTTCTCCTTAGGTCCCTACCACTTTGACCGTATTGGTCCAAAACACTTCCGAGATATGTCAACTGCTCTATCAGCGCTCTTTTTTCCCCGCCTATTTTAATATTTAGCTTAGCCTTTTTCTTTCTGGAAAATCGCATAACCTTTGTTTTATTAATATTGATTCTCATCCCATATTTATCGCCCTGAACCTCCAATTCACTCAGCAATGCTTGCAACCCCTTGGCTGACTGAGCAACTAATGCTTGGTCATCAGCAAACCTAACCGATTTTACGAATTCCCCTCCGACTTTCATTCCTACCTCCAGTTCTTCCCATGCCTCTTTAATCATTTCCTCTACATATACGTTGAACAGTACCGGTGACAATGGGCAACCCTGCCTTACACCTCTTCCTAACACTGCCCATCCGGACTCTCCGTTCCCCACTCGCACCTGAGCTGTCTGAGACATGTACAGGTTGCGGATCAGTCTCCTGTCCCTCCAATCCATTCCTATTTTCTGCAATACACGCATTAATTTTTTCCAATTCACTCTATCAAACGCTTTTTTGTAGATTTCGAAAAAGCGTTTGATAGAGTGAATTGGGAAAAATTAATGCGTGTATTGCAGAAAATAGGAATGGATTGGAGGGACAGGAGACTGATCCGCAACCTGTACATGCCTCACACTGTTAATTTTTCCCAATTCACTCTATCAAACGCTTTTTCGAAATCTAATAAACAGGCAAAAACGTCCTGATTGTATTCTATATTCCTCTCGATTAGTGATCTCATTACTGCAATGGTATCACGCGTACCTCTTCCTTTCCTAAACCCAAACTGATCATCCCCTAAGTAATCATTTGCCTTACTATCTATCCTTTTGTTGATGATCCTGAGAATAACTTTAGCTGCGTGGGATATCAAACTTATCGTTCTGCAATCCTCCTTTGCCTTTTTTGGAATAGGAACTAACACCGATCTCACAAAATCTTCCGGCCAGATTCCTTCCTCATAGATACTACGAATCAGTCCATATATGGCCTTCTTCCCACCTTTTCCTAACCATTTCAACATTCCTACAGGAATGTTGTCCACCCCCACGGCCTTATTTGCTTTCATCTCCTTTAATGCCCTTTCTATTTCATCGTCGAGTATGCCTGGACCTAATCTATCTTCTTCTACGTCATGTTCCTTTTCTATGTTTGACCTTGCCGGCCTAAGTTCTTTGCCATACAGTGTTTCTATATATTCCTTCCATCTCTCTTGGATTTTTCCTGGTTCAACTATTATCTTACCCCACTTATCTTTACCTGTTAGCACAGATCTTGCCTTCTTACTTCCCGATAATAACTTGCTAACAGTTAAAGATGAGTGGGGTAAGATGATAGTTGAACCAGGCAAAATCCAAGAGAAATGGAAGGAATATGTGGAAACACTGTACGGTGGAGAACTTAGGCCAACAGGGTTAGATATAGAAAAGGAACATGAAGTTCAAGAAGATAGCTTAGGTCCAGGCATACTCGACGATGAAATAGAAAGGGAATTAAAGGAGATGAAAGCAAATAGGCCGTGGGGGGTAGACAACATCCCTGTGGAACTCAAGAAGTTTTAAGTGCACCGACGTTTCGAAGGCTGACTCTGCCATCGTCTTCAGGGTGAAGTTCAGAGCAAGTCTCAGTTGCAGTTTAAAATGTTTTTATTTCCGTAAAGAATTAGACAGCAAGAATAGAAATACATACATTAGCAAAAGTTACAACAATTCGGAAACCCCATTTTAGGATGAGCTCCTCTTTGGGGTGGAAAGTAACATACAGGAGAGATTGCAAAGGATGCGACAGCGGAAATACAAAAAGGCCTGGTATTTATACTCTCCGTCTCGGCTCAGGTGTGCCCTGATTGGCTGGAAGCGTTAGTGTGCTCCGCTACGGCCAATCGGGTGCGTTCACGCGCATTTCTCATTATCTGCAGCACTGGCTTCCAAGTCAGTAACACTTGGAAGCCAGTGCTAAAGATAATGAAAAATGCGCGTGAACGCACGTTACACCCATCGGGACGGTTATTACGCGCCCCTACGGGGCCGACATTGATCGTAGTATCTTGCTCTGAACTTCACCCTGAAGACGATGGCAGAGTCAGCCTTCGAAACGCCGGTGCACTTCATCAACCTGACCCGGTGGGAAACCCCAAAAAACTTCTTGAATACCATATGCCGGGAAAACCTGAGATCCTTCATTCCGGTGGAACTATCGAAATGTTAAGGAAAATGTGGGAAGAAGACTTTCTATAAGAACTGATTCGTAGTATCTATGAGGAAGGAATCTGGCCGGAAGATTTTGTGAGACCAGTGTTAGTTCCTATTCCGAAAAAGGTAAAGGCTACATCATGTGAGGATTACAGATCAAAACGTTTGATATCCCACGCAGTTGAAGTTTTTCTCAGGATCATTAATAAAAGGAAGGAGAGTAGGGCAAATGATTACTTAAGGGATAATCAGTTTGGGTTTAGGTTTGAGTGATGCCATTGCAGTAATGCGATCACTAATCGAGAGGAATACAGAATACAATCAGGACGTATTTACCTGTTTCGTAGATTTCGAAAAAGCGTTTGATGGAGTGAATCGGAAAAAAATAATGCGTATATTGCAGAAAATAGGAATGAATTGGATGGACAGGAGACTGATCCGCAACCTGTACATGTCTCAGACTGCTCAGGTGCGAGTGGGGAACGGAGAGTCCGGATGGGCAGTGTTAGGAAGAGGGGTAAGGCAGGGTTGCCCATTGTCACCGATGCTGTTCATCGTATACTATATGTGGAGGAAATGATTAGAGGCATGGGAAGAACTGGAGGTAGGAATGAAAGTCTGAGGGCAACTCGTAAAATCGGTTAAGTCTGCAGATGACCAAGCGTTAGTTGCTCAGTCAGCCAAGGGGTTGCAAGCATTACTGAGTGAATTGGAGGTTCAGTGCCATAGATATGGGATGAGAATCAATATTAATAAAACAAAGGTTATGCGGATTTTCAGAAAGAAAAAGGCTAAGCTAAGCATTAACATAGGAGGGGAAAAAATAGGGCAGGTAGGACGGTTTACGTGCCTTGGAAGTGTTTTGGACCAACACGGTCAAAGTGGTAGGGACGTATGGAGAAGAATTGTGCTAGGGAAGGAGGGTTTCTCAAGGAGGGAGTTGATGATGGGGTCCTTGAGTAGGGAGGTTAAGAAAATACTCGTAAAAACTCTGATATGGAGCGTAGCTATGTATGGTGCGGAAACATAGGCACTGAAGCAGGAGGGTAGATGTAGATTGGGGGCTTTTGAAATGTGGGTGTGGAGAAGAATGGAGAAGGTGAAATGGACCGAAAGGAAAACAAATGAGGAAGTACTGGAGATGGTGGGTGAGGAGACGGGTTTGTTGAGAGAAATCCTATGGAGGCAGGAAAGATAGATGAAAGGCGTATTGTGCGGTAGCGGAATGTTAAAGAAGGTAATAGAGGGGAGAATGTTGGGCAAGGGAGGAAAGGAAGGGCAGGAACAGGATAGGGATGTTTGACGGGATGAAGGGAGGAAAGAAATACACAGAGATGAAGAGGGACCTGATGTAGAGTAGGTTACTGGATTGGGTTTTGTTTGGAGTTACAAAATATTTATTTGATAGTTGTGTCCATCCAAAAACCTACCTTAACCGGTAGATTACCTAATAACAATTTATTCATTCTTAAATTAAATAGGAATTCAGAAACTGATGATAAGATGTCATAGTAAATAAATCACCTGCTAAGGCAACAGCTAGCAATTTTACGAATTTGCCAAATAATAAGCATTAAGTCTTTTAAAGAGATAATTTTGTGTAATTTTTACGAGAATAAATGAACATTTATTTCAACTCAAATTTATTTAGGGCCCAGGAGAATTTAGAAGTAAGCAACTCCCATTCAGTATTTTGATTCGATTCCATGTGGTGATGATAGGCAACCATGGTCGTGCAAAATATTCAACCTTTTCAAGTGGAATAGTAAAGTTTTTTGTCTACCCTTAATCAAGGATTTCCATCTAGTTAAGCCTAAGACTAATGTTTTTCAGTTAATTCCTTCCAGAATCAAATTCAAAATTCGGTAGCTAGTTCGTATTTTTCATTCACCTCGAACGATCGACTAGGTAGTCGATCGTTCGAGGTAGGTTGTGCAGGCACATCAGGAGAACACCTCAACATATTTTCTGGCCTGACCTAACAAGACGCAACCTGACACCCCACACTACAGTAAACACGCCATTTTTGCACAAATATTCGACCTCCTTCCCATGTAAATTATTGAAACCTTTTTTCCTACCTTAATGACACTAACTGCATAACAGAAACTGCACAAAATAATCCCTTAAATGACGCAGATGCACGTTTCACAATTCGAAGACCTTCCAAAACAACCTGAAAATGAAAATCGCATTGGCAACACCGACACGACGTACTTCCTGAAGCAGCGAATAAGCAAGTGTACTGCTGAACCAGGGCAAAGGCCAAATATATAAATATGGAACAAAAAGAATAAGGGAAAATTAAATATTTTGAGAATGGATAATAACCCACCCCTGAGATGGCAGTCGCGCCAGTTCCTACGAATTTGGCACAGGGTCACGCGCGATGCCCTCACGGCAACCAAGAGGTCACATACGCATCATAAGTAAATGGAACAGCGCTCTAATCGAAGCTTCCCGATTCGATTCCCAAAATTGTTAAAACCGTTCCTCCCCGCGAGTTGAGTGATTCCTGACTTTTCCGCAGTGCGGGCAATGGCGCATTCGCATCGAGGCGAATCACTGGCCGACTGAGCGCGAGAGGGGGTGACGTCTCTCCTCCGGCAGCATCACGGGGTGGGGACCCCCTCCCGTCCCCCACGCACTCACCTCCCTCCGCTGGACGTGATACGATGCAGCTTCTTCACACCCCGGCGGAAGCAATCCGACAACGCGTCGCAGGACCCGAGCATAGAGAAGCACGTCATGTCCGCGGGCCAAGTATCCGCGAGGGCGGACGAAACGCTGGCACTCCGAACATCCCACGAGGAAGGGGGACACATGTGGCGAGCAGTGTGCTCGAGGAATAAGAGAACGGCGACACTAGCTCAAAGCAAGAAGACCTTATCGGTGCTCTTGTTCCGACTGAAAAATTGTGAGCTTGGATGGGGCGATGGAATGAGGGACAAACACAAACAGGGGGGGCGGGGGCAGAGATATCGCTCCCTTCGTTAAGGAGGGGTGTCAGGGGGGCGAGGCACCGAGGACGCACACCCAGGGCCATCCCATAGGCCAACGGCAACCCCTGCCATTTAATCCACGGCGGCGATCCCACGTCGCCCGACGACGCACACCAAGGGACCCACTCGCCGAAGTACGTCCATGAACGCGAGGGGCAATCAATCCGCCCTCGCTGCTCTCTCGCTCGCTCAGGCCTCACCGCCGTCAGCTGACCTCGTCGCAAGTCCGTGCCCGAGTGGCGCGAGCGGCGGCGCTGCCTCGCGACCGCACCGCTCGCGTCGTGGACGGCGCTGCCATCGAGGCCATCGAGGGGGAGGGGCGGCCGCCACTCATCAAACGTCGGCCACCTGCTCGCCCCAATAACACTGCCCCGGAACTGCCCTCCTCCCTTCATTCTCACTTCGTGCGCCGCTGCAGAATGCGAAATTGAAATTTCACCGATAACGCTCTGCAACCGGTGAAATTTTGCGAGTAAAACTCCTTCGTGCGAGTAAACTTGGCAATGGGCAATTGTACAAATCGCCTTGAATGTAAACGAAGGTCCTCAGCAATCTGACTAGAAAACTTAAAACACAACTCCAACAAGCTTTTCCCATGGTCAAGATACTTTGACAAGAGTAGATAGCATCAAGGCCGCCAGGGTGCACACGCATAAAATTAACACCAATCGTATTTCGCTTTTCCACACGTTGGACCAATGACAGGATCGCCGAGGGCATATACAAATATTCGCGGATAACTGCTTGACATGATCCCTCCCACCGTAGTACGATGGTGCTAATAATACATTTTTAACGTCATTTATGAATATACGTTCAATTTACGCAAAAGGTTAAATCTGTAATGTAACCTTCGCTCCGTGAGTTATTCCCAGCAGGATTCCCTAACAATGTTGACACGCTACACAGGTTTGGATACGCTACTCAGTTTGTCGTTTACAGAAGGGATAAGAATGGCCGTGGAGGATGGATGGATATTCATTTGCGTAGATTAAAAACCTAACAGGTACATTGGAATGTGTAAGAATTGATTGTGAGATTATGTGGGTTCATTTCAAAGGTAGGAATGGAGGGAAAACTTTAAAAATAGTTGCCATATACAGAAGCCCCAACGAAGCTATGTACGCAGTCGAGGTGTTAGCAGGCATGTGCTCGGCTACCCCCGAGTATCATACCCTCATTGTGGGGGACTTGAACCTTCCAGGTACCAATGGTCACCAGACGAGGTCACGGTAGGGGGTGGGAGTGGCCAAGAAATCGCTAGTCGCCCCGTAAACGAGGAGGGTTTTGTACGGGTGTTGGAATAACCCACGCGCGGGGAAAACATCCTCGCCGTCATACTTGTGAGAACAAAAACGTGGGTGGGGGAAGTTGAGATCCTTCCGGGAATAAGCGACCATTCGGCAGCGCGCATTCATCTAAACTGGGAGAGGTCTCGGTATAAGGGGCTGGTAAACAAAAATACAATTTACAGCTGACTCACACCCTCATGGATGATGGCGTGCACTCTACCGCAATGGGGCCGTCACACGCCGGTCGTCGCTACTGCCTATGACGGCTCGATTTTCGATGGTGACAGCTTCTGCAGCGGAACAAGGAAACGTTCCCTGACACCCCTAACAACACACAACCTGCTACCCGATATCTACGGTAAACCCCTCTTCAATATCTCATATATATTCTATCAACCTTTATTCCTTCCAACATGGCAATCCTATTCCTCCCCCTTCCTCGCTTGTCCAACATTCGCCTCTCTATCATAGTCTTCACCACCAATCGGAATGCCCTGCATCCATCTTTCCTGCCTCCCCCACCATACCCACCACTTCTCATGTTTCCCTTTCCGTTCATTGCACCTTCCAAATCCTTCTTCACGCCCACATTTCAGAATACTGCTATTATCTTACTTGAACGACCACGTTTCCGCGCCGTACATAACAACGCTCCATATTAACATTTCTACAAGCTTCAGTGGTATTTCGGTCTTGTGGTGCTTTGTGGAGGGCATTTTGAGTGAGTACGTCGTCCGTCGGATGGGACGTTTAACTGAGGACCCCTCGGCGCCTACTGATAAGAGTAGGCTAATGCCGCTAAGTACTAGGCTAGGGAAACGTCAATCCCTGCATCCCCTGTCAATGTGGATTACCCTCCGTCATCAATGCTCTCCCCCTTGTGAAAGCTTTCTTTGACCATTGCAATTCTTCTCCTTAGGTTCCTCCTACTTCGACCATTTTGGTCCGTAACACTTCCGAGACACGTAAACTGTTCCATCTGCTCCAGTTTCCGCCCTCCTACCTTAGTATTTAATTTAGTCTCTCTCTTCCTCAAAAACTGCATTACCTCTGCACTGATTCCCATCTCATGCCCACCAAATTGATTTTCTAATACATTCAGTAATGCTTGCAACCCCTTGGCTGACTGGCTAAAAGAATTGTAATCTGCAAATCTTGACTGATTTTATGAATGTCCGCTGATTTTCACTCTTATATCAGTTCTCCCTGTGGCTCTTTAACTGCATGTCAATTGAAAATCATAGGCGACAATTGACAACCGTCTTATCTTCCTAACCCTGGCAATGCAGACTATCCATCCGCAACTCGCAACTGAGCTGTTATGAGACATTCACAGGTTAAAGTTAAGTCCCCTATCCCTAAGTCTACCCCTATTTTCTGAAATTAATTTATTAATGTGAACTAATTTACTCTTTCGAATGTCTTTTTAAAATCTTGGAAAGAAACGAATGCATCTTCACGTGTATTAAATGAAGAACCCAATGAAGTTTTCCACTGTTCTTTATTTTGGTACTACTAGTTTCAACGCTTAGGCGTAATCATAAGGAACAAATTAGTCAAGTTGTTGTCCATTTACACGTTATACCATTCTTGCAGGGGAAGGTGTGGGTGAGAGAGGGGGGCGCAAAGAGGAGTGGTTGTGATCGGCGTTGATGGGAAGGGGGAGAGGGGTGTTAAGCGTCCGGTAAGTGTGCGATTGGTGGGTTCACAGTGCGGGAGGAGGAGGGGTAGTTGGGTCTTTCCGTGAAGGAAAGGGATACTTCCAGGATTGGGGGAGAGTAGTTCAAACAATATTTCGTTAATCAAATGACCCTTTTTTCAAATTCTTTCTGATTTCCAGCTCTTCCCACCCTCCTTCCTTTGTCCATTTGGTGTTTCAGTTCCCGGTTGAAATCGCTCCCATGATTTTCTTCCCACGGATGCTTGGCGAAGTGAGATTGCGTGAGGTCACAATTCCTAAAACAGCCGTCATGTCCCTCCGCTCGAGTTTTTAATGATCTCCCCATTTGGCCTATGGCACTACTACAGCCCTTACAGGTTAACCTTTAACAAATGCCACTTTTACTTTGTTTTCCCACTTTGCCTTTCGTAGTATTCATGAGTGATTTTAAGTTGCTAGCATTGTAAAATGCTATCCGAAATTATTCCCTAGGGAAGAGGTTGGCTATCTTTTGCCAAATCAATCCGTAATAACAGAGTCCACGCCATTTGTAATAGTTTACATCCTTATTGTCCTTGGTTTAAACAAAAGATTTTTTCTCTAAGGGTCTTTTCCTAATTTTTTTCTGCGTAGTGTTGAGTGTCTCTATCAGTCTATTTAGCAGAAAATGAAAAGTGGATAACTTTTGAGAAATGTGGTGGCGGGAGTTGGAGGGTATGATGTGGTCTGTGGCGGCACTGTTATGAAAAATTGCAAATTCAAAACCCCGTCCCTTTTTTGACACTGTGATATCTATAAAATTGAGTTTCCTATTGTTCTTTTTCACAGGTGAAATTGATTTCTTCGTATTGGGAATTTAAGATGTTCACAAATCTGTCTAATTGTCTTTCAGTGGCTGTCCATATTGCAAATATGTCGTCTACGTAACGAAACTTCTGTGAAAAAAAATTAAGTATTGCTGAATAGTTTTCCTTCAAAGTTGTTCATTTAAAGGTCAGACAGGAGACCCCACCATTGCTAATCCTTCCACTTGTCTGTAGTATTCATCGTCGAACTAGAAATAGTTTTATTCAACGCCCAATCTCAGTAGTTACGTGAAATCTTTGAGGAAGGGTGGTTCGACCCCAACACTTCTTAAGCACTTTTTCCGCCACTTCCAATGATTCAAAATAACTCCTTGAAACTGGTAGTACCACAATAAAGAACAGTGGATATATATACATTGTGTTCTTCATGTAATGCACATGAACTTCCACAAAGTTGAGCCAGAAACCATCGAATACACATCTTTATGTGCTCCATTTTCCATTCTTTTGGTGATTTGATCACTGCAATTGCATCGCACATGCCTCTCCCCTTCCTGAACCCAAACTGACCGTCCACTAAAGTAATCATTTGCTCCGCTCTCCATCCTCTCGCTGATGATCCTGAGAACCACTTTAGCTGCGTGCGAAATCAAACTAATTGATCTTTATCCCTCACAGACGACTCCTTTTCCATTTTGGAATGACCCTTTCAATGACACATATGTGACAAAATTTTCAGCCAAATTCCGTCCGGGTATATCCTATGAATTAACAAAAAATGCCTCCTTCCACGTTTTTCGAAAACCTTAAAAAGTTCCCGGGAATGTTATCATGCCTGCAGGCACGCTTAATTGATTTGAATTCCTTCAAGGCCCCTTTAGGTATGTCAAAATCAAGTATGCTTGGTCTTAGGCAATACCCCAATGACCTCATACCAATTTCATGACGTGGTCTAGCTTGAATTATTGCCTCATAACAGAATTATTATTCACGCACCCCTTTGTAAATACTAAAATGCTAAAAATACTAAAACTAGTCTTTCTTTCTCCGGAGTATTAAACGCGACGCCACGAAGAGGAGAGAACGGGGACGTGAGTTCTTTAACGGTTCAATACCACTGGTGATGTTGCCACCGGCGGGCTACAAAATACTATCCGGCATTGAAAAGTGCGCCGAAGGGATTGATTCACTCCGAACTTGTCATCCTCCCGCCCAGTGCCCAGTGCCCACCCACCCCTGCGTGCAATTTGATACGGCGTCTTCGGGGACGTCAATACATTATGTTAATATTAGTCTACAACAAACCATTCGGTACAACTCGATACAATTATTTGCCTTTCTTGCATTGCATCCAACACGACTGTACTCTCCCTCCCTTCCTCGCGTCTTCAACACTCTCCCCTCGATAACACGACTCCCAATTCAACCCGCAGCCATTCGTCCCGCCCCCTCGTCATTTCTCTCGACCTCCTCTCGAATCACGCCTTCTTCCATCGTTTCCCTTTCCGTCCACCTCAGCCATTCACGTCTCCATTCGAAGGCCTCCACGGACCTTCCCCCTCGACCACGCTGCTCTTCTTGAGTCTTAAAAACCTACAATCCATTCGCAGAGATGAATGAAAAAATAACGTGATCGACACACCAAACGGTCATGAATGCTAATGGCCAATCCAGCCCAGCACGAGTGCTGCTTGGGGCCTTGGCCCTTACAAAAATATCACTGCTTCGGTGCGACAAACGCCCGCCCCTTCAGCGTCAATAACGGTACAATCGGCACACAAAGTGAACAATGGCGAGCGAATGTGTAGATGGCGAACGTATACCTTTCCGATGCGAAGGAGAATTTGAAAGGAAGACTACTAGTGAGTTGGCAATTGGCCATAACATAGGAGTAATAAACATACTAACATTAATGGACGACAACATGGGGCCCAAGACATCGTCAACAAGACGGATACGCAACTACTCGATGAAAAAACTATACTTAACATAAGATTTGGATTCACTTGTGTTTCTTTTTCTTTTTTTGATTTTTTCCACTTGTTTTGTTGTTTTTGTCACCGGACTTGGTTTGATTATTATTTTATCATTATTTTTTGTTTCCTTTTGTCTATTTTTTTCAAACATAAGCTTACTTGCATCATTTTGCATTTTAGTTTTTGCCAGGTAGTGGTGGCTCCTGAAGCGAGCGCCAACTACTGCGACTCCACTACTTACGTGTATGGAGTCACGAGCTAAAGAAAACCACGGGCGCGCATACAAAGGCACACGAAGTGTTTCGAGGACCATTGCGGCGGCGGAAGAGTGAGAGTTCATGGTTCTTCGTGAACTAATAGGTTATATAGTTATATTCTCGTGGATATAATTAACGATGTAGCCACCGCGTATCTCCAAGAAACAATATATACTGAACCCATGGCAAAAATAACAGCGGACGAGCAAGGAATTGTCAAATTGCTCAAAGACATTAAACCAAACAAATCACCGGGTCCCGAAAACATACCAGCTAGGGTGATAAAATACTTAGCTCCTAACATCGCCCTCGAAACCTCGAAATTATATTTAACAAATCCCTCACAGAGTGCAAAGTCCCTAAGAATTGGAAAACCGCGCAAATAACGCCTATTTTTAAAAGTGGTGACAGGGAGGACCCCAGCAATTACAGACCCATTTCTCTCACTTCTATATGTTGCCAAATTTTAGAGCACATAATTGTCAGTTCCATAATGAGACATCTTGATAACATTAACTTTTTAAGTGACAATTAACACGGATTCAGAAAAACCCGCTCATGCGAGACCCTATTAGGATTATTCACACATGACTTACTTTTATCGGGTGAAAGTGGTAGGTAAGTTGATGCGATCTTTTTAGATTTTCAAAAGGCATTTGATAAGGTTTCACCTGGTAAACTCATCCATAAATTAAAGGGTGCAGGTATACACAAGGGGGCAATAAATTGGGTTGAAGACTTCCTTTCAGAGCGGGAACAGAGGGTAGTCCTTGACGGCGCTAGTTCTACCAGCGTACGAGTCACCTCGAGGGTTCCTCAGGGAAGTGTTATCGGACCGTTACTATTCTTGATTTTTGTTAACGATTTGAACCGCGAAGTGAAAAGTAGGATAAGAATGTTCGCGGATGACACAGTGACTTATCGGAAGATATCTGGGGATGAGGATCGTTTAATTCTAGCACGTGATTTAGATAGCATTAATGAATGGTGTTCAAAATGGGGATTGCCTTTAAATCTTAATAAATGTTCGGTGGTAAATTTCTTAAAAAATCCACGGGATTCGTTTACAAATTAGCTGGAGTTGACCTTGAAGTAGTTGATACGGTGATACTAAAGACTTAACTTGGGGGACCCATATACGTAAAGTCTGCGGGCAAGCAAATAAAAAAATAGGATTTATTACACGCATTGTCGGCAGAAGTGACTCCAAGGTCAAGGAGCGTTGTTATCACGCTCTTGTAAGGCCCCATTTAGAATATGCATGTAGCGTATGGGATCCATGTGAAAAAGGCCTCATTCGGGAAATTGAGAAGGTCCAACGCCGGGCAGCTCGTTTCGTGGAAAACTGTTACGATAAAACAAAAAGCGTCACTGAAATGCTTATGGAGTTGGGATGGGAATCATTGGAAGAAAGACGACTCAATGCTAGGTTAAACTTACTAAATAAATTCAGATCCGCATGTTTCAGCACCGAGGTCTCGAAAATTATTCGCACTCCAACATACATTGGTCGCTTGGATCATGTGTACAAAATTCGGGAAATAGATGCCAGAACTAGCAGACTCAAGGACTCCTTCCCACGGACAATACGGGATAACAACTGTAGGGTCACACTCGGAGATAACAAAAATGCCACTTGCCACCCTCGGCGTCTAGGTAACAATTAGTTCAACTCAATTGCATGCACTTTCACTAACCTCCTGTGTGTTGTGTCAAAAGCCTTCCCGCATGCCCGCATTGGAATGCCATTAAGTAATGTATTGCTGTTTACAGTATTGTTTGCTCTGCTTTTGGTACCCTAAATTTCCCCTTCCATCCCTGTCCCTCTCCGTGGGTGAGCCCTCCTCCTACCTGCAGCGTTGGGCCAAATTCCTCACCTTGGGTAGGAGAGAGTTTTATGTAGCACGTTCTTGTGGTGGTGGTGGTATTTCGCCTAGCTACTTACTAAAATCTAGCTTGCACGTTCCTGATAAATTTCTTGCTGCATCCTGGGGTACAATTATTTGTTGTAGTTAAGCGTATGTACTTGCATGCTTGTGGAGTGAAAGGAGGTGGATGCGTGTTTGCATGGGCGTGGAATAATTCTATGAATGTGTGCACTGCTGTGGATTGGGGTTTGCATGTGTGTGTTGGTTTTGAATGCGGTATTTCTTTTTTTCTTTTTTTGGGTGAGGACCTAACACCCCCCGCCACACGACCTTGCGGCGGCTTGCGGGGTATTATGTAGATGTAGATGATATATTCTCAAAAACCCGAGCCTACCTTATTAGACGCATGGACTTGTTTAGGCTGGTGCCTCGGTATGCAACGACTTATTACACTATGCAGTCGACACATGGATGCTTGCACGCATTTACGTTGGTATTCACTAGTATAAGCATAGGTAGGGGAGGAATTGGGGATCCTCCCCCGCAAGCATCCTCATGTCATGAAACACCTCGAAATCCTGACGTTCAAATCAAGAGATTCGAGGTTTTGACGCAGCTGAGAAACAGCTGAAGTACTTCACTTCCAAAAATGCAACATCGCAGAGGGAATGGAGGTAAATAAAAAGAAAGGGCCCTCCGCGCCCGATGCGTCCATTAATTTGACACCTGCCTTACTCCCCGAGTGCCTCCTCACTCGCGCACCACTCTCACCCCTTCACCCCCACGCTTACCATTTTTGTATGCTTACATGGGCCATGTTTTGCGCCGATCACTTCCAAATATTGAAACACGCGGCTCAAATAATGCCATGGAATTTTATGAGATCATCCCGTAGGAAATTTACGATTATGTGGAAAATATATTAGGTTAACGCGACCAAAAGCATTGAAAATGTATCGATACGTCACTTCTGTTGCTTTACTTCCCCGAATCCCCCCGACATTCTCGTCTGACGTCTCCTTTGTTCGGGTTTCCTTTCCCCAGATGGTCTTTCATTCGCCGAGACTCGGCGGTTCCCGCGGACACAAAGGGAGCATTGTGACGAAATCTCGAGGGGCATGGGAGCGAGGCGAAGGCCGGAGGGGCGCGCCGCTTCCGGCGAAGGGCCGTGTGCTCGAGGCGGACGCGAACGGCACCCGACGACCATCAAGACGGACGCCTCTCGAAGGCTAGTCCGCGTCCGACTGTTTCCCACCACAACCGACGACCGGAATTGGACCGGGAGCGAATGAGTGAGTGATTATCGGCCTGGCACAACATTCACTCAAACAATATGACTTGAAAAAAGGCAAGAGTGAAAAATTAGCGAGAGAATCGTGAAATCGACGTTTGTGCCTTCCCAGGGTTATATTCCGAGGGGAAAGCAACGATCGGGGAGGAGAGAGTGCACGCTCACCAAACAATGAAAAGACCCGAGATGACCTCCCCTGGAACCAGAGTTCATGCAAGTAACAATGACTCAATCCCATGCTCTCCTTACGATTCCTTATTTAATTTCTGTAATTCCTTGAACTCTCACCCAGAAGATTAACATATGATTGCATAAACAAATGTTATTATTAGGTAATCTACCGTTTAAGGTAGGTTTTTGGATGGACACAACTATCAAATAAACATTTTGTGACTCCCCACCTATCAAACTAATCTATATCAGGTCCCTCTTCATCTCGGTGTACCTCTTTCCTCCCTTCATCCAGTCCAACATCCTTATCCTGTTCCTGCCCTTACCTCGCTTGCCCAATATTCTCCCCTCTATTACCTTCTTCAACATTCCACTACCGCTCAATACCCCTTTCATCCATTTTTCCTGCCTCCATGGGATTTCTCTCAACAAACCCCTCTCCTCACCCACCATCTCCAGTACTTCCTCATTTGTTTTCCTTTCGGTCCATTTCACCTTCTCCATTCTTCTCCACACCCACATTTCAAAAGCCTTCAACCTACGTCTATCCTCCTCTATTACCGTTCGGTTTGTTAACTCCCTCCTGATTGAGAACGCCTCCTTTCCTAGCGCAATTCTTCTCCTTACGTCCCTACCACTTTGACCGTATTGCTCCAAAACACTTCCGAGATATGTAAACTGCTCTACCTGCTCTATTCTTTCCCCGCCTATTTTAATATTTAGCTTAGCCTTTTTCTTTCTGGAAAATCGCATAACCTTTGTTTTATTAATATTGATTCTCATCCCATATTTATCGCACTGAACCTCCAATTCACTCAACAATGCTTGCAACCCCTTGGTTGACTGAGCAACTAATGCTTGGCCATCAGCAAACCTAACCGATTTTATGAATTCCCCTCCGACTTTCATTCCTACCTCCAGTTCTTCCCATGCCTCTTTAATCATTTCCTCTACATATACGTTGAACACTACCGGTGACAATGGGCAACCCTGCCTTACACCTCTTCCTAACACTGCCCATCCGGACTCTCCGATCCCCACTCCCACCTGAGCAGTGTGAGACATGTACAGGTTGCGGATCAGTCTCCTGTCCCTCCAATCCATTCCTATTTTCTGCAATACACGCATTAATTTTTCCCAATTCACTCTATCAAACGCTTTTTTGTAGATTTCGAAAAAGCGTTTGATAGAGTGAATTGGGAAAAATTAATGCGTGTATTGCAGAAAATAGGAATGGATTGGAGGGACAGGAGACTGATCCGCAACCTGTACATGTCTCACACTGCTCAGGTGCGAGTGGGGAACGGAGAGTCCGGATGGGCAGTGTTAGGAAGAGGGGTAAGGCAGGGTTGCCCATTGTCACCGGTGCTGTTCAACGTATATGTGGAGGAAATGATTAAAGAGGCATGGGAAGAACTGGAGGTAGGAATGAAAGTCGGAGGGGAATTCGTAATCATCTAAAAATAAATTGCCAGCAAATGGATTATACATGTATGGACATCTTAGGCCCATTTGACCCACAAATAATCTCTCTAATTTTTTTATATGACCTCTCCAAACGTATTTTTATTTATTTATATATACCCTGCATTGTTTGGAGCTACCCTATGGAGGTAGGAAAAATGGATTAAGGGCGCATTGATCGGCAGTGGGATGTTGAAGACGGTAATAGAGGGGAGAATGTTGGGCAAACGAGGAAAGGGCAGGAATAGGATAGGGATGTTGGACGGGATGAAGGGAGGAAGGAAGTGCACAGAGATGAAGAGGGACCTGATATAGATGAGGTTGCTGGATTGGGTTTTGTTTAGAGTTAAAAAATGTTTATTTGATAGTTGTGTCCATCCAAAAACCTACCTTAACCGGTAGATTACCTAATAATAATAATATACCCTGCAAGCCACCGCTAGGGTGTGTGGCAAGGGGTGAATACAGACCAGAATAATTTTACCCGAACATGACCTTACCGCGGTCGAACAATGTTATTATGATCCCTAATTGTTCGTGGAAAAAAGAGCATCTTTAATGCATTTGCTCTACGCTTTATCTCCCTAATTCTATTGACATGATGTCTCTTACCGCAGTACGACGGAGGTAATACTATGCATTTTCAACATCATTTCTTAAGAGACCTCCTCCAATTTATGCAAGAGATTCAATCTGTAATTTAACCTTCGCTCCGTGAGCGATTCCCAGCTTGGCTGCTCTAACATTTCGGATGGTGCTGCTCTAGTATTACGATGGGGGTAATCTACATCTACTCAATACCCCGCAAGCCGCCGCAAGGTCGTATGGTGGGGGTGTTAGGGAACCACCCATAATTTAGAAAAAAACCCGCATGCAGAAGCCACAAATTTATAGTCCACAAACCACACATGGTAAACATTCATGCAAGAACCCTTTCACCCCAACCTTTTCACACACATGCAAACCCACAAACTACCAACAAACATACACAATCTTTGAATTTTTAATTTTGTTCCGACTTGTAACTTAAATGTTTTTAAAATTTCTAAATGGACTTCGGATTCTTATTATTATGAAATCTGATTGTTCTGGGGAAGAATGAGTACTTGCATCTATCTGTATTGGAATCTATCTCCCTTATTTTATCTTTGTGGTGTAATCTACCTAAGTTGTGCGGGGCCATTATTATTCCCTTAGTACCATCGTTACACTCGCTGGTTCTGAATCTTTATAAAAGTCTAAGTCTCGCTCGTTCCCTTCGTATTTCAAGGGGCTCCCAGCCTAAATCCCCTAGGAGACCTGTTACACTTATGTTCTTATCACAAATATTTTTAACCAATCTGGCGGATTTTCTCTGGACTTTATCTGACTCTTTTTACCTGCTTTTCTCCCAAGGATCCCAAATACTTGCGGCATATTCCAAATGTGGTCGAACTAGAGCAAAATAACACCTCTTTTTAACTATCTCATTACATTTCCTCACCACCCGTTTAATGAAGCCCAGTTTTTTCAAAGCGGATGAATGATGCATCTTCCACATTAATTGCTTAAGATACGTACCTTATGCAAAAGATTTAATCTTGAATATAACCTAGCCTAGCTCTTCTAATATTTTGGATAAGTTTATCATGGCAACTTTTTACAAATCTATCTCCTCTGCGTTTCACGCGATTCAGTGCGGCAATCAATCCAACTTCGTGAGGATCCCATATACGTACATGCAGCATATTCTACATGAGACCAAACCAGCAAAAGATAACATCTCTCTTTGACCTTTTCATCACATTTAATCAGTACTTTTCTAAGAAATCCTATATTTTTAGCTTTTCCACATATTTCTCCTATGTGTTTCACCCAGGAAGAGATCGTGAATGAGGGTAATCCTTAGGTATTTAATCGAGTCCACACATTCCATTTCGATGTTCCCGATGCAGTAGGCGTTCGGTTGGGAATAGCTCTTTCTCAAAAAAGTTATGACTACGCACTTTTTTAAGTTTAATTCTAATTGCCAAGTGTCACACCAACGTTGTATAGCATTAAAATCATTCGATGCAGCAACTTCATCCTCTGGACTTCCGGTGTCACCGTAAAACACTGCGTCGTCGGCAAATAATCTTATCTTACTACGAACCACGGAGTAAATTTCGTTCGCGTGAAGGTGTATAGGAGTAGCAAAGCAGTTCCCTGGAGAACAACTGAAGTGACTTCTGCTGCATGAGAGCCAACATTTTCTATGACATATGGAGTTTTGAAGCTTTAGTTTGTCAGTCAGCCAAGGGGTTGCAAGCGTTGCTGAGTGAATTGGAGGTTCAGTTTGATAGATATGGGATGAGAATCAATATTAATAAAAAAAGGTTATGCGATTTTCGAGGAAAAAGAAGGCTAAGATAAACATTAAAATAAGAGGGGAAAAAATAAGGCAGGTAGAACAGTTTACGTATCTCGGAAGTGTTTTGGACCAATACGGTCAAAGTGGTAGGGACGTAAGGATAAGAATTGCGCTAGGCAAGGAGGCTATCTCAAGGAAGAGGGAGTTGATGACGTGGACGTTGAGTAGGGATGTTAAGACAAGACTCGTAAAAACTCTGATATGGGGCGTAGCTATGTACGGCGCGGAAACGTGGTTGCTGAAGCAGGAGGATAGACGTAGATTGGAGGCTTTTTAAATGTGGGTGTGGAGGAGAATTGAGAAGGTGAAATGGACCGAAAGGAAAATAAATGAGGAAGTACTGGAGATGGTGAGTGAGGAGAGGGGTTTGTTGAGAGAAATCCCATGGAGGCAGGAAAAATGGATGAAAGGGGTATTGAGCGGTAGTGGAATGTTGAAGAAGGTAATAGAGGGGAAAATGTTCGGCAAACGAGGAAAGGGCGGGAACAGGATAGGGATGTTGGACGGGATGAAGGGAGGAAGGAAGTGGACAGAGATGAAGAGGGACCTAATGTAGATTAGGTTGCCTGATTGGGTTTATTTGATAGTTGTGTCCATCCAAAAACCTACCTTAACCGGTAGATTACCTAATAATAATTCAATTTTGCTTGGTTCTGAAACCGGTCCTATGTATATTCAAAAGGATTAGAGGATATTGAATGTGTCTAAGGTGAGGGTGTGAAACACAATGAAAAAAAATAAAATTGTCTGGAGGGACAATTAACAACGAAGCTATAGGCACTTTTAAGGAAAGAGGTCCACCGGTTGGGAGAAATGCGAAGAAGTGAGGAGAAGTGGACGCAGGAAATGCGTACTGAAAGACAATCGGACACTAAACACGTCGATACAAAAAGGGAAGAATTCAGTGGCGAGGAAGTGCAGGAAATGAATCTGCAGTTTGCATGCAATTAAAGAAGGCACAAGTTAGGCAGAGCTAAGGATGCCTTCTCGTGGTATGCAGTAATGGGGTTAAAGAATCTTTTGTGCCGTACTAGTTAAAGAGTTTACGATTTCATTACCACATTACGCGTGCATTAGATTTCATTACCACAGTTTCCAAAATTCCTTCCTGACTTGGGACTCTACTGCTAATAAATAAAAAGGCAATACTACTTCACTAAATATGGAACAATTCAGATTTTGTGCAGTTATGACAACTTTAATTGAACATTAATTTAGCAGTTCTCATTACGTATTTAGTTTAAATATTAAGTCAAGATTTAATCGTATAGAAAGAAAGAAATCACAGCAATTCCACATTTACACTTCATTTAGACGACCATGGTTTCACCACTGCGTGGCATCTGACACCTGAAGATGCCACGCAGTAGTGAAACCATGGTCGTCTAAATATAGTGTAAATGTGGAATTGCTGTGTTTTCTTTCTTTCTATACGATGGAAAAATTCCACAAAGTAACGGCTAAAACAGTCTCTTATATCAAGATTTAATGATAATTCGTTTTTCAACTGAAATATAGAACCAACTTTAAATGCTTAGACTTTAACACTGTTTTTACATTTGACAAATTCCAAGAAACTGCGGGAGATGCCGCGGCAATAACTTTTTGACGAAGTCATCCGCTAATATGCATTTCAATGCAACAATTTCAGCGAGTAAAAAATCATTCGCCTTGACCGGAATTCGAACCCGAATCCCTCGAATTTTTGGGAGTTTAAAGGAACAAGATGCTTTGTCGAACAACCGTACATACGTATGTACAATGTCACAGACATTCGTAGTCATGGGCGACGTTTTTGGCGCTGAAATTGTTGCACTGAAATGCATATTAGCGGATGACTCCGTGAAAAGTTACTGTTGCGGCATCTCCCGCAGTTTCATGGAAGTTGAAATTAGAAGTTAACCTCTTTTGTTAAGTGAGGTCCACCATCGGAGTTAGAAGTCAGGCTTCAATTTTGTCTCTCCTTGTTCCACCAAACCTCTTTAACAGACGCAATTTCCAGCACCCTGCAGCCCCCCTCCCCATAACTTGCCAACCCAAATAGAAATTACTGCGCGACATTCTGCAGCGGTTGGACGCAGGTCCCGCCCTCCCGAGTCCACCGCCTCAGTGCGGCAACAACGGCGGTCTGAAGGCCAATCTCAATGGTCGAATAAGAAGAACCTTGACCTGAGCGGTGGTCAGGTTAGATGAGAAATGACGATGCAAGCAGACGCAATTCGGTCTATTGAACAGGAAACGTATTCGCTCGCCGAAATAATACGCAATGGAAACACTGATCGGAGTGCACCGAAAATTCATTGGGATGTTTCCACTCGGGGGAGACGAGACACCAACGCCCGAATACCTTTTCACCATGACATTGCATTATTTAAAAGAGGGGGAAGGTTTAGGCTCCATCCATTATGCTTGCTTTCTCGCCTGCCCCCTTGGAGACACCATCGAGTGCCCCCTCCCCTCAGGTGACCTCCGGAGCCTGCTGACGTCAGGCATGCTCACGAGTGATCCGATTGAATTGATTTCGGTTTGGCACGCTCGCGGGGCACTGACGTCATGGAGTGCGCGCGTGCAAGGGGAGGGGTGGAGGATAAAGTAGCTGTTACGCCAACGAAAATAAAGTAGGATGGAACATTTCAGACGGATAACGCACGCGGTGCGAGACATAAAACGCGCGCTGTAATGAAACTTGCGGGAAGATTGATGCACTGAGAATCTTTGAACATATCATTGTTGGCAATATGAATGCCCTTCCTCGACTATAGGAACATACTAAGTCTGCCGCATGAGGGGAAGAATACTATTTTTCGACGGCCGGAGTAGGTTGACTCGAGGCGGAAAAGTAGGCGGGAGGTCTTGGGAAAGTAACGCGACCCGCATCAGTTGTTTGCGGGCCGTTACAGTGCGCGGTTCGCGGGACCCCTCTTCGAGAGTCACGGCACGAACTCATGATGCCACGTTCCATGGAGCAAAGATACGAGATAAAATGTTGTGTTCGGCTCGGAAAATCGGGTTCAGAGATCATGACCACGGTTAAGGATGCTTGCGGAGACGGAAGAAGCAATGTCCCATGGAATGATTTTCGGCAGGCACAAGGTGTTCTGGGAGGGTAGAGCCGACGAGGAACGCCTTGGACGGGCAGTGAATGCAGATGACTAGGACCGGGAAAAACATAGCTCCCGACAGTTGCGAAGGGCGTGGTGTTATTCCATTATTTTTTGTGCAAAAGGATCATCAGCTGCCCAAATACGTCGGTAGTTGTGCTTAGTTTAGGGACCTACAGTACTGAGTGAAGGAGAGGTCACACCACGGCGTCGAGAATTCGCCGCACAAATGTACAAGGTGAAGAGCGGAGCAGTGGCAGGCCCAAAACATCCAGAATCCGATGAAATCGACGCTCAATAAGTGGAGCAAGAACAGCGATCTGACGGACGATTGCTTACGATGATACATTTCCTCTTGTTGGATGCACCACTATCATCCGCACCTAGCGACTATTCCCTCTTCTTGCACTCGAAACAGTGAGACATAGATGGAGAACGGTTTGAAGAAGACGAGGAACTCAAGGGCGCCGTCGTCAACTGGTTATATTCCCAGGCGGCGAACTTCTATGCTGAGAGGGATTAAAGAAGCAGATGCAGCGTTACAAATAGTGCTTGTATGTAGAAAAGTGTAGAAATGTAGAAAAGTGAAGTAGGCCGGTAGGAAACCAAATCCGTCCATAAAACATTTTTCTACGGATACATTTTAAACAAAATACGGCCCTTTCTTTTCGAATACGGTTCGTAATGTAACCCGATTCCTTCTCATGGACTACAACCTTGACGGAGCGAAAGTGTATACATATTATAATAACCCCTAGACCTGTGCCGGCGGGAGAAACGATACCTGCTCTTGATAGTGAGACTTATTCCAACTGAATCGATGGGTAGTTACCAGATGAAAGGAGGTCCACGCACCGTCTGTTCCTAATATAAGCCCCGGTAACTACTGCATCCTGGTCACTAAGCCGTGCCCGAAAGCGGGAGCTGAAAGGCGTCCGTGATCGTCATCTCAAAGAATCCTTGTATCGCAACATCAACAGAAGAATACATAGAAGAGGACTGAACAGGTTAAAATATGGACTCAGAATGTTAGCACTATGTTGATTACGGAGAAATTAGACAATATAAAGCGATAGATGGAAAGAGAAACTTAAGACATCTTTGGTCTATGCGAAGTGAGATGAAAGGATAGAGGGGTTTACTGGAGAGATAGTTATAGAGTAATAAGCAGCGGCAAGGACGAGAGCCAACGAGAGGTTGCTATAATATTAAATAAAGAGGTAGGAAGAACTGTTGTCAACATAGAACAAGCAACGGAGAGAATATTACCAGTAGAGAAAAGAGCAGAACCATCGATCTTGGTCATTGTTCAGGTATACATGCCAACGAGCAAACACAAGGAGGAAGAAGCCGATAGGATGTACGATGAGTTAGAATATATATTAATCGCGTGTGTTCCTGCTGGGAAAAATTTGATAGTGATGGGGGATTGGAATGCGACGTTTAATCGAGTGTAGGTTCGTTTGGACACCAACAGGCTGGCTCTGCTCTAGCCGTACCCACCGCCATAACTACGCCTAAACGTAAGTTACTTTCTTGACAGCCCTCGTACATAAATGTTTTCTAAGGTAATTCACCAAAACATCGTGTTTCCTTAAAACCCTTAGAAATACAAATCGATTATGGCGGCGCGATAGCGTTATTGATAAAGGTAAGCCGTTCGAATCGATGGCGAATCGAGGTAAGAATCGATGAATTCTGATTCGAATTTCAGTCAAGAGGAATGACTTTTGGACCGTGACATGGCGTCAAAATATAGTTTTTTAATCATCAGTAGACACAGTTTGGATTACGTAAAATAATGGCTATGAATATATATCAGAAAGGAATTATAAATTTGCTGATTACTCGGTTTTGCTTTCATTATCCCAAAGTGAAATTCCCCTAAGATAATGTCATCAACAAGCATTGTTTGAAACCATTATTTTTTTCGTTGTCATTTCAGTAATATGATTAGTTCATTACTACGTACTGAGCCGCTGGGTTTGTCGCAGAAAATTGCTCGAAACATCATGACAGTGCTTACCGATATGCTGCGATTTAACACGAACGATAAAAGGCATCTGAAATTATTATATTCCATATGAGCTGCCATTGCGGTCATGAATTAGCCACAAAAATCCACATTTCTCTGCAATTGAACACGCAAACATTTTCCAGACGTACGATATGGTCACAAGGCGAGTATGAGTTTGGTACGTGATCTCTACTCCCCTGACATGGCTGTTCTATCGCGAATTTTCAATTTACATGGGTTACGTATATTTGATTTCGGTTTTTTTGTGGCGGTATGTTAGTACTTATGCCGAAAATTTCGTCAATTTTGAATGTTCAGTTAATTGTTGACAGCTGTTTATGTCGTTTATACATTGCGTATGGGTCGCGGTGGTCTAGCGGGTAGAGCGTTGGACTGCTGACCGGAGGGTCCCGGGTTCGATTCCCGGGCAAGGCACTTTGGGCACCTGCAGCTCCACCCAAGCTAGTTGATTTTTCGGGTACCAGATCTTCCTGGGAAACTATAACCGGCACAGGGAAAGGAACTGGCCCCCCTACCCTGATGTGTGAATATTCACACGCCGTATAGGGCTTGGTACATGGGTGAGCTCTACCATCACCTACTAAACCGACCTTCGGGTTGATTACTGTGTTTATGGTTTTTTTTTACATTGCGTATGTGTGTGTGTGTATGTATGTATATATATATATATATATATATATATATATATATATATATATATATATATATATATATATATAAAACTTAGACAGTAACACACAGCACGAGAACACATAAAAAGAACACAATAATATCTTGATAATTTCGACAGACTCGAGCTCCGCCTTCTTCGGAAGATAAGATATGCCTGGGGAATGAGTCATATCTTATCTTCCGAAGAAGACGGAGCTCGAGTCCGTCGAAATTATCAAGATATTATTGTGAGTGTTCTTTTTATTTGGTCTCGTGCGGTGTGTTACTGTCTAAGTTTTTTATTCAACACTTCCGTGTTACCTCGAAGAAATCATATATATATATATATATATATATATATATATATATATATATATATATATATATATATATATATATATAGCTGACCTGAAGAAGGCCTCGGAGTACGCCGAAAGCTTAAATCATCTACAGTGTGAGTGTCCTTTTACGTGTTATCTGTTTTATTCTGCGTTCTATTGTGCCGCCCAAAAGTTATATTGCTCTCGTGAGTACTTCCGCATCATCTATATATATATATTCAAACTTGAAAATCCCGCCATACGGCGCACAAATATTCATTCAAACATTGAAGTAGGTATAAGGAAAGGGGATAGGAAAACACATAAAAGGCGAACACAGAACATGTGCTTGTGTTCGCCTTTTATGTGTTTTCCTATCCCCTTTCCTTTAACCTATTTCTATGTTGGAATGAATATATATATATATAATAGAGAGGGATATATATATATATATATATATATAATAGAGAGGGATATATATATATATAATAGAGAATAGAGAGGGATATATATATATATATATATATATATATATATATATATATATATATATATATATATATATATATATCCCTCTCTATTTGCGGGTACCGCATTTGCAACCATCCCGAATCCCTCAACAAATACTTCAACAACCTTCACCATTCCCTCCTCCAAGTGGGATACCCAGATTCTCTCCTGCACAAAAAATCCTAAAACAACCCTACACCCCCAATCCTCCCTCGACCACAGACTCCCACCCTCTCTCAATATGCACCACCTACTTCCCTGGTATCCAGTCCCTTAAATTCATCCTCAAAGACCTGTACCCCATCCTCAAAAATCAAAACGTTTCGTCCAAGCTTCTTCCTAAATGCCCTTCTGTTACCATCAAACGGCCCGCCAACCTATCAGATCTCCTCAAATCCACCAAGCCTCTTTCCTAATCCCCTCCCACCCCCAGAATCACACCCACTCCGTGCTTGCAAGCAAGATGCAAATCTTGACCTATTTTCACCACTCCAACCCTCTCCATCCCACTTTTTAACTCTCTCCTGCCCTTCCCCCACTCCTCATGCACATCTCAGAATGTAATCTATCTTCTGACTTGCAAACTCTGCCCGGCATTTTATATAGGCCAGTGCTCTACACCCCTGAACCTCAGGGTGAACAATCATCGCGCCTCATGTAATCCCTCCTCCCCGTCCGTGGGTCATCCAATCCCAAAACATGCCTCCCACCTACACATCCCCTTGAACCACTGTTATAATGTTTCCGTTCTAGCATCCCTTCCCCCATCCGACAACCCTACAAAATTAAAAACAATGGAATTGGAATTTATATGGCTGTGTAAAGCCTATCAACATCCGGGTCTCAATGTCGTTCACTAAATGGGGGGTTGGGCTGAGATGGATGGAGGTGGATTTGTTTCTTGCGAGGTGGTGGGACAATTTATTCATCCGCATACATTTTGTCATCCTTGTCCGGGATTTTGACTTGTCGAGCCCTTATGATGACTTTGTGAGTTGATGCCTTGGTCATGGGTGTTGTGGTATCTGAGGATGAATTGTTAGTTTTCTGGGTCGCTTGTTACTATTTCCACATCCTCCTTATTCCATCTCCGCTCCCCTCTGGTCTGAGTTCCTCTTCGGTTTCGCAACGTTGTCCACCGAACCACTGTTTCAAGTGCAAGAAGAGGAAGTAGTCGCTGAGTGTAAGGTCAGGACTGTACGGTGGGTGATTTAAAGTGTTCCCTACGACCCAAAACTCTCGTCCACTGGACATTCTTTGCTCTTTGTGGTGGTCGGTGAGCATTTTCGGTACCCACCTTGCACGCAATGTGTGGTATCCGAGGTTTTCCGTAACAATATTGTAGACAGTAGTGCGTCCAAATTGAGGAAAATGTTCAGCCAGGCCATTAATTGTCAATCGACGATCACATCGCAGTTTTTGTTCCACTTGCGAAACGATTTCATCGGTCAGAATACTGGGCCTACCACTTCGCTCTTCGTCATGGACATGTGTTCGTCCATTTTTAAAATCACAGCACCATTGTCTAATATTTCCTTCACTCATAACTGTAGGTTTATAAACTAGGCGTAATTCCCGATGAATTTCAGCAGCTGACAATACTTTTGCATACAAGAATCGTATGACAGAACGCACTTCACAGCTGGCAGGATCAACGATTGTCGTGGACATTGTTGTTTGCATGCACGGACAAGCAAACGACTTCTGAAACAATACAAATGCTGTTATAGCTTCTCGATGAATCAGTAGATGGCGCTACAGGAGCAAAAGTGTGTTCTGAAGTACCAATATTTAAATATAAGCAAACGATACTTACTTTAAGAATACGCTTCGTGTGTGTGTGTGTGTGTGTGTATATATATATATATATATATATATATATATATATATATATATATATATATATATATATAGATGATTTATTCGAAGCAACACGGAAGTGTTGAATCAAAAACTTAGACAGTCATACACAACACGAGAACACAAAAAGAACACTCACAAAAATATCATGATAATATCGACGGACTCGAACTCTGTCTTCTTCGGAAGATAAGATAGGACTCAAGAGTCTAAGATACACTTCCTAGTATCGGATAGGCAAGTGGAAGGTCCGGTGTTCAAATCCCGGTTAAGGAAATATTTTTACATTCGTGATCTGCTCAAAAACCGCCTTCAAAACATGTCCTGTGTTCGCCTTTTATGTGTTTTCCTATCCCCTTTCCTTATACCTATTTCTATGTTTGAATGAATATTTGTGCGCCGCATGGCGGAACTTCGTATTTGAATGTGTATCTGGCCAATGTGGCTCATCTCTTCTTCTGGCTATGCGTGCCATGAAACGTATTGTTCCTATTCTCTATGATACTATATGCTTTCTAACCAACTGTCCCCTCTTCTTGTGTGTATTGTCTATTTCTCCTTTGGTGGGTGGAACAACTGCCTAAAGCTTTCCTTCGGCAAATGATTCCGAGCACTTGGGCATTTTAAAACATCGCAGATCTCAGTGAAAATTAGGTTTCCTTGGTGGGGTAATTGGTAGCACATCCGCCCGGCAAGTGGAAGGTCCGGTCAAATCCCGGTTAAGGAAATATATTTACATTCGTGATCTGCTCAAAAAACCCCACGTGTCCTGTGTTCGCCTATTATGTGTTTTCCTATCCCCTTTCCTCATACCTATTTCTATGTTTGAATGAATATTTGTGCGCCGTATGGCGGGACTTCGTATTTGAATGAAAAAAAAGACATGTATGTATTGTATTGTATGATATGTATGTATTGTAATATATATATATATATATATATATATATATATAACTTTTGGACGGCACAACAGAACACAGAATAAAACAGATAACACGTAAAAGGACACTCACACTGTAGATGATTTAAGCTTTCGGCCTACTCCGAGGCCTTCTTCAGGTCAGACTGAGAGGTCTTGAGGGAAGAGAGCCTGGGGAGGGGAGGGGAGGCGGAAGGTTTAGGGACTGTTGGGAAAAAAATTAAATATGGCGGTTAAGGGTGGGAATTTTAAAGGATCGGAAATTTAGGATGTATGCGGATTCGCGAGTTCTCACCTCTATGTTGGTGGCTGAATCGGGTAGGGATTCTAGAACTGTTAAGGAAAAGCATTCGTCAAATGATAAGTTGTGTGAACTTGCGTGTAAAGGGATAGGAAGAGAAGAGAGTGAAGCAGAATTACATGAGTAACGGTGATTGTTCATTCGGATGGATAATGGGGTAATGCATTCGCCAATGTAGAATGAGGTGCATTGTTTGCACGACAAGAGATAGATAATATTTTTTGAGAGGCAATTAGCGTGGGAACGGGGTGAAGGGACAATGAGGGGATGTGGGGAGAGGGGAGCAGATCTGATTAGGAGACATGTTTTACATCGGGGGCGATTGCAGGTAGGGGAAATATGTGGAAATTTGTCAGGGCGGGGTGTAAAATGGTTGGTGGATCTCAGAAGGTTTCTGAGGTTGGCTGGTCGTCTGTAAGCGACAGAGGGGCATTGGGGCAGTAAGGATGTGGTCGCGTCATTGTCATGTAATATAGGATAAAGTTCCTTGAGAATGATTTTCAGTCTGTGGGATCCGGGGAAATAGGTTGTGCAAAGGTTGAGTCCAGCGTCACATGTGGGGTTGTCATTCTGTGGTGTGTGTGGTCGGGTGGAGCGGTAGATTTTATCCTGTAGGAGCTTTTCTGGGTAAACGCGTTTGTGGAGTGCATGGTGTAGATTGTGGAGGTATTTGTTGAGGGTAGCTGTGGTGTTGCAAATCCTACTCCAAACTTCCAAAAGGAAATTCGGTCTCTTCTCCTCCAATTTGGACCAGAAGAATGCCTCACCTCCCAAGATATATCCCTACTCTCACCCCCAAACCCCAGAACACCCCAGTTTTATCTCCTCCCAAAAATACACAAACCCAACATCCCCTGTCGCCCTATAGTTTCTAGTTTCAACTCTCCCACCGAAAGAATCTCCGCATTCCTTGATTACCACCTACAACCTATCGTACTCTCATTGCCCTCCTTCACGAAAAACACGTATCATTTCCTCCACCGTTTAAACTCTGTCTCCATTCCCTCCACCTCCAACCTGCTTATGGCCACCATCGACGTCACCTCCCTCTATACTTCTATTCCCCATGCAGAAGGCCTATCCTCCCTCCGACACTATATTTCTCTACGCCCCCCACCCCAGTGCCCCTCGACCGAATTTCTCCTCAATCTCGCCACTGTCGTCCTGACTAAAAATGCATTCTCTTTCCCAAACTGTTTTTATCTCCAAACGAAAGGCACAGCGATGGGAACGAGGATGGCGCCATCGTACGCCAACCTCTTCATGGGCCACCTTGAAGAGAATTTCCTTTCACAGCAACCCTTCCAACCTCTTTTCTGGGTCCGCTACATTGACGACATTTTTATGCTCTGGACACACGGCTCTGATTCTCTTGACAATTTCTTATCGGCCTTAAATTCTTCTTTCACTGTTAAATTCACTTCGTCCATTTCAGACTCCACCATCACCTTTCTTGACACAGACATCTCAATTCACAATAACAAATTAACCACTTCAGTACACATCAAAGACACTAACCATCAACAATATTTACACTATACTAGTAGTCATCCTTCTCATACCGGACATCGGATTTGCAACACCACAGCTACCCTCAACAAATACCTCCACAATCTACACCATGCACTCCACAAACGCGTTTACCCAGAAAAGCTCCTACAGGATAAAATCTACCGCTCCACCCGACCACACACACCACAGAATGACAACCCCACATGTGACGCTGGACTCAACCTTTGCACAACCTATTTCCCCGGATCCCACAGACTGAAAATCATTCTCAAGGAACTTTATCCTATATTACATGACAATGACGCGACCACATCCTTACTGCCCCAATGCCCCTCTGTCGCTTACAGACGACCAGCCAACCTCAGAAACCTTCTGAGATCCACCAACCATTTGACACCCCACCCTGACAAATTTCCACATATTTCCCCTACCTGCAATCGCCCCCGATGTAAAACATGTCTCCTAATCAGATCTGCTCCCCTCTCCCCACATCCCCTCATTGTCCCTTCATCCCGTTCCCACGCTAATTGCCTCTCAAAAAATATTATCTATCTCTTGTCGTGCATACAATGCACCTCATTCTACATTGGCGAATGCATTACCCCGTTATCCATCCGAATGAACAATCACCGTTACTCATGTAATTCTGCTTCACTCACTTCTCTTCCTATCCCTTTACACGCAAGTTCACACAACCTATCATTTGACGAATGCTTTTCCCTAACAGTTCTAGAATCCCTACCCGATTCAGCCACCAACATAGAGGTGAGAACTCGCGAATTCGCATACATCCTATATTTCCGATCCTTTAAAATCCCCGCCCTTAACGGCCATCTTTAATTTCTTTCCCAACAGTCCCTAAACCCTCCGCCCCCCCTCCCCTCCCCAGGCTCTCTTCCCTCAAAACCTCTCAGTCTGACCTGAAGAAGGCCTCGGAGTAGGCCGAAAGCTTAAATCATCTACAGTGTGAGTGTCCTTTTACGTGTTATCTGTTTTATTCTGTGTTCTATCGTGCCGTCCAAAGGTTATATTGCTCTCGTGAGTACTTCCGCATCATCTATATATATATATATATATATATATATATATATATATATATATATGTATGTATGTATGTATGTATGTATGTATATATATATATTCACTGATAGTCATAACAAACACAGAAACCAAAACACACAAAAGAGGGACTCACTGGTACTTGAATTTTCGGTGGTCCAACCACCTTTCTCAAGAGAGAAAGGTGGTTGGACCACCGAAAATTCGAGTACCAGTGAGTCCCTCTTTTGTGTGTTTTGGTTTCTGTGTTTGTTATGACTATCAGTGAATTTACATTACACGTTTGTGGGTTTTCCAAAAAAGTGTATATATATATATATATATTTATATATAACTTAGACAGTAACACACAGCACGAGAACACAAAAAGAACATTCACATTAACATCTTGATTATTTCGACGGACTCGAGCTGCGTCTTCTTCGGAAGATAAGATATGACTGGGGAATGAATCATATCTTATCTTCCGAAGAAGACGGAGTTCGAGTCCGTCGAAATAATCAAGATATTATTGTGAGTGTTCTTTTTATGTGTTCTCGTGCTGTGTGTTATTGTCTAAGTATTTTATTCAACACTTCTGTGTTACTTCGAAGAAATCATCTATATATGTATATATATAAATAAATAAATATATATATATATATATACACACACAGGGTTCGTCCGGAAAATAAGGGTACTGAGCTCAGGAAAAAAAATTATTACACTTTTACATATCCTAAGCTAATATTCCTCAAAATAGGACCCTTGTGAGTCGATACACTTGTTCCAGCGGCGTTCCCATTCCTGGAACCCTCCCGCGAAGGCATCATCGGGAACCTCTCGAAGACGCGTCGTCACGGCCTCTTTGACGGCGTCCAAAGTCCCGTATCGCGTTCCTTTCAAACTCCTCTTTATCTTCGGGAACAGAAAGAAGTCCGGTGGTATGTGGATCATTTTGGCAATGATCCGCAAGTTGTGTGGCGATTTCCAAACGATTGAGTCTTTGATCATCACTGAGCACTTTGGGCACCAACTTTGCACAAATTTTTCGCATCTGTAATTGGTCCCTAATAATCTCGTGCACTATTGTTTTTGGCACTGCTCTGCTATCATCCGAACACTAAGACGAAGATCAGAGTTCAGTACATCGCGAACTTTTCGCACATTTTCGTCGGCGAGTGTCGTTGATCGGCGTCCAGGCCGTGGTTCGTCGTCGACCTCTTCTCTGCCCTCCACGAACATCTTGTGCCACCGAATGATCATGTTTCTGGACAAGGCTGACTCCCGGTAAGCCTGGTTAATCATACCGACAGTTTCGGTAGACGATTTCCCAAGCTTTACCGCAAATTTGATGGAATAACGCTGCTCCAAAAACTTCGGCATCGCGTTCCGTGACGTGGGTCGAGCGTGGAGGTTCGAGTTAACAGAGCTCCTCACTACACCACAGCTCAGAGCCGACTGCCTTTTTCAGCGTCGCTTGCCAACATACCCCCTCCAATCGCAGTCCGTGAAAGCGGTGCTGGGCGCGCCTGAGGCGGCGGGAATAAATCAGTACAATTATTTTCCGGAGGAACCATGTGTGTATATATATATATATATATATATATATATATATATATATATATATATATATATATATATATATATATATACATGTGTATGTAGCAGGAATATATATATATATAAAACCATAAACACAGTAATCAACCCGAAGGTCGGTTTAGTAGGTGATGGTAGAGCTCACCCGTGTACCAAGCCCGACGGCGTATGAATATTCACACATCAGGGTAGGGGGGCCAGTTCGTTTCCCTGTGCCGGTTATGGTTTCCCAGGAAGATCTGGTACCCGAAAAATCAACTAGCTTGGGTGGGGCTGCAGGTGTCCAGAGTGCCTTGCCCGGGAATCGAACCCGGGACCCTCCGGTCAGTAGTCCAATGCTCTACCCACTAGACCACTGCGACCCTATATATATAGTATATATATATATATCCCTCCCATGGTCTACAACCTTGTCGTGGTGGAAGGGCTTGTGTGTTACGATGACCCTTAGAGCTGTGCTGGCGGGAGTAATAATAATTACTCCTGGAAGGGTCACCCATGCCAGATAGGTCGAAGGTTAGGAGCCAGACGAAAGGTAGTCCACGCAGCGTCTGTTCCTCAGTGAGGCGGCTGCAATGGCGTCTGACCCCAGTGGGGCGGCTATTAAGTGATTGTGTCACGTTAAAAACACTATTGAGGAAGGCAACGGGAAACCATCTCAATTATGATTCCCAAGAATATAATGATGGGCACTATAGATATTATGAGTCCTGGCAACTACGGGACTCGGCCCAAGAGGCCGTGTGTCGTGCCCGGCAGCGGGAGAAGCAAGGCTTCCGCGGTCGTCATCCCACGAAACCCTTGCAGGGAAGAAATAACTGCAGCAGGACAGAAGACCCAGAAGAAGACGAAAGTAGTTAGACTAGGAACATGGAACGTCAGGACAATGTTGAGGAGAGGAAAATTAGAAAATATTAAGCGACAGATGGAAAGAGGTAATATAGATGTTTTAGGTCTATGCGAGGTGAGATGGAAGGATAGCGGGGATTACTGGAGTGACAATTATAGAGTGATATACAGCGGCGGGGACGAGAGCCAACGAGGGGTTGCCGTAATTTTAAATAAAGTGGTAGGAATAAGCGTAGTCAACATAGAGCAAGCGACAGATAGAATTTTACTCGTAGAGATTAAAGCAGAGCCGACGAACTTGGTCATTGTTCAGGTATACATGCCACCGAGCAACCACAAGGAGGAAGAAGTCGATAGGATGTATGATGAGTTAGAGGATATCATCGCGAGTGTTCCTGCAGGGAAACATTTGATAGTGATGGGGGATTGGAATGCAAGGGTAGGCGAAGGAAGAGATGGTGGTGAGGTGGGGGACTATGGGTTAGGCACGAGGAATGAACGCGGGGAGAAAGCAATTGAATTCTGCAGGAGACAGGAGTTAGTCATCACTAACACATGATTTAGACACCACAAAAGGCGTAGGTATACATGGAAAATGCCAGGTGACTCAGAAAGGTATCAGTTAGATTATATTATGGTTAGGCACAGGTTTAGGAACAGTGTGATAAATTCGCACAGTTTCCCAGGAGCAGATGCGGACTCTGACCACAATTTAGTTGTTATTAAATGTAATGTTCGTTTCCAGAAGATAAGGCAAGGGCGGCGGGTTAGGAAATGGAATTTAGAAGCAGTAAATGGATTAACGAGGAAGAAGAAGTATCAGCAGGCCGTAGAGAAAATTATGGATGACGGTAAAGAACTGAGTAGTATCGAAGAAAAATGGGAATGTATCAAGAAAGGAATATTGGAAGCCGCTAAAGACACTATAGGAACAGTTAACGGGAAAAGAATAAGGAAACCATGGGTAACGGATGAGATGATTGCCAAGATGGATGAGAGAAGAAGATGGAAAAATGTAAACACAGAGTTAGGCAAAATGAAGTACAAAGAGTCTAACAATAAATTGAGAAGGGCCACAAATAAAGCAAAAGAAGAATGGTGGAAAACGCAATGCGAGGATATGGAAAGTTTACAGAAGAAGGGTGAAATTGGTGCTCTATACAGCAAGGTTAAGTTATTGTCGGGAAGTAAGAAGGCAGGATCTGTGCTAACAGTTAAAGATAAATGGGGTAAGATAATTGTTGAACCATGAAAAATCCAAGAGAGATGGAAGGAATATCTAGAAACACTGTATGGTAAAGAACTTAGGCCGACAAGGTTAGACATAGAAAAGGAACATGACGTAGAAGAAGATAGCTTAGGTCCAGGCATACTCGACCATGAAATAGAAGGGGCATTAAAGGAGATGAAAGCAAATAAGGCTGTGGGGGTGGACGATATTCCTGTAGCAATGTTGAAATGGTTAGGGAAAGGTGGGAAGAAGGCCATATATGGCCTTATCCGTAGTATCTATGAGGAAGGAATCTGGCCGGAAGATTTTGTGAGATCGGTGTTAGTTCCTATTCCAAAAAAGGCAAAGTCAATATCATGTGAGGATTAGAGAACAATACGCTTAATATCCCACGCAGCTAAAGTTATTCTCAGGATCATCAACAAAAGGATAGGGAGTAAGGCATATGATTACTTAGGGGATGATCAGTTTGGGTTTAGGAAAGGAAGAGGTACGCGTGATGCCATTGCAGTAATGAGATCACTAGTCGAGAGGAATATCGAATACAATCAGGACGCTTTTGCCTGTTTTGTAGATTTCGAAAAAGCGTTTGATAGAGTGAATTGGGAAAAATTAATGCGTGTATTGCAGAAAATAGGAATGGATTGGAGGGACAGGAGACTGATCCGCAACCTGTACATGTCTCAGACTGCTCAGGTGGGAGTGGGGATCGGAGAGTCCGGATGGGCAGTGTTAGGAAGAGGTGTAAGGCAGGGTTGCCCATTGTCACCGGTACTGTTCAACGTATATGTAGAGGAAATGATTAAAGAGGCATGGGAAGAACTGGAGGTAGGAATGAAAGTCGGAGGGGAATTCATAAAATCGGTTAGGTTTGCTGATGGCCAAGCATTAGTTGCTCAGTCAACCAAGGGGTTGCAAGCATTGTTGAGTGAATTGGAGGTTCAGTGCGATAAATATGGGATGAGAATCAATATTAATAAAACAAAGGTTATGCGATTTTCCAGAAAGAAAAAGGCTAAGCTAAATATTAAAATAGGCGGGGAAAAAGTAGAGCAGGTAGAACAGTTTACATATCTAGGAAGTGTTTTGGACCAAAGGTAGGGACGGTCAAAGTGGTAGGGACGTAAGGAGAAGAATTGCGCTAGGCAAGGAGGCTTTCTCAAGGAGGAGGGAGTTGATGACGGGGACGTTGAGTAGGGATGTTAAGACAAGACTCGTAAAAACTCTGATATGGAGCGTAGCTATGTGTGGCGCGGAAACGTGGTCGCTGAAGCAGGAGGATAGACGTAGATTGGAGGCTTTTGAAATGTGGGTGTGGAGAAGAATGGAGAAGGTGAAATGGACCGAAAGAAAAACAAATGAGGAAGTACTAGAAATGGTGGGGGAGGAGAGGGGTTTGTTGAGAGAAATCCTATGGAGGCAGGAGAAATGGATGAAAGGCGTATTGAGCGGTAGTGGAATGTTGAAGAGGGTAATAGAGGGGAGGATGTTGGGCAAGCGAGGAAAGGGCAGGAATAGGATAGGGATGTTGGACGGGATGAAGGGAAGAAGGAGGTGCACGGAGATGAAGAGGGACCTGATGTAGATTAGGTTGCTGGATTGGGTTTCGTTTGGAGTTACAAAATGTTTATTTGATAGTTGTGTCCATCCAAAAACCTACCTTAACCGGTAGATTACTTAAAAAAAAGTATATATATATATATACATACATATATTTCAGTCACTTTAGTCACCAAGGGATAGAACGAGATCAAGATAATTGCAGGAGTTTCAGGAAACACCCTATTTACCTTCTTCAACAAAATACAAAAATTCTGTCATGGCAATCATTTGTTAAGCCGATTAAATCACTTCAATCATCAGATGTAGAGATATCGAACGATTTCATATGAACGTCGATTTTTTTATCGCGTCGTTGATTAGTGCCACCTGCTCTTTATCTCCGGCGCGTACGCCTGACAAATTATCAGTGCTCAATAATCAAGGGACAGTATGACCCGTAGCCAACACAATTGCGACATAATACCATATCATGTGAGGTCGTAGAAACGGAAGAGTACGAACTTACACCAGGAGCCCTCCGAGGAAGGCCACGGCCTCTCCACCCAGTCGGAGTCGCATCCTGCGCTGGACGGCTTCGATGAACGAAGCGCTCCTGTGTCCAGCGGCCACCATGCGCCGCCAACCACATCCCTGGGCACCCACATCCATCAGACGTCCACGCCACCGCCTGCCCACCCCCGCAACTCGAGAGGGAAAACCACGTCCGGCGACTGTCCAGGGACGACACTCCGGGCACACGGTCTTGATGGGACTCCAGCAGCAGGGAGGTAATTGGGAGTCGAACACCGCACGCCAATGCCTGCACTGATATGGGAGCCAATCACAGCCTGGGGCAGGCGTCTAAGCTGACGACGGCCGCGGAACGCAAAGAGACGGGCCGGGACCAGTGCCCATGAGGGCTTAAACGAAGTTGAAATAGTCCGCCGAGGGAGCCGTGAGTGATCTGGCAGCGTGTTTTGGGAAAAGCCGCAGGGAAATTCAGGGCTTGAATGTCGCTGGCTCTCGAGTGTCAGCGGAAACTACCAAGTCACTACCGAACAAGCTGGGGATCTAAACGAGGGGTGGTAAACGTGAAAGCCAGGATCAAAAGGAGAGGAGGTAATAGCATTAAATCTCTTTCCTTAACACGACATTCGGCCGGCGAAACCCAAGTGACGCGGCAATTAAGAATGAAGAGGTTGAAACGAATATGGATCACGAATCGAAGGCTACTTCAGCACATGGATCACAGGAGATAAAGGGGAGGCTATCTCTTTCCTCTACGGAAGGATGGACGCGAAGAACCGACAACGCTCGACCGCAAGTTTTGGAGTGACAAGCCTCCTCGAAAGGCTCACGTGAGGGCTGCGAGCTCTACAGCTGATAAGTGTCCGACGAATCCACACCGTGTGCTATTCTTCTTCGCCTCGATAAGCGAGTGACGTCTCGGACCTCTCCAGGCTCCGATTCAATCTGTTAATCTGATTAGAGCACAGATTACACCGCCAATGAAACAGGCAGGAGAGAAGGGAACTCGACCAGAGAAGTGTGGAGAGAAATGAAGGGCATGCCTAGGGCCAGCAATTAGATGAAGGCGTGGACTCTCCCAAATGCTGAAGTCAAGGGACGTAGTCATCCAACGTCGAACATAGGCTTTTGCACTGAGCACCTCATTACATTGGAAGGTAGTAGTCAGTATATAGGTAGGTACGCTCTATTTGAACTTCCCCTATTGGAGTGCAGTTTTCGCCCGCATATCTACGATTAGGCATGCCTACACCGCATCATTTTCAGTTGGACTCGTCAGAAGGGGAGAGCCTTTTTGTAGGTTGTCTGCTCTGCAAATTATTCGGTTACTGGACTCGGGGGCTCGAGTTGGAATCTGGGTGAAGTCTCCGAGCATCCCCAATGTCAACAGTGATTTTTCGGATCACGGATATCCATGAGGAAGGAAAGGCCACCCCACCCGAGTGAATTACCACCGACCCGGCTTAGGAGGTCGAGGTCAGCTCTACCCTCGCCTAAAAAAGCAATCAATCCTACCCCTGGGCGCCCTGATCTCAGTAAGTCACCGAGTAAGCAAGAAATATCTCGGAAGGAGCGCAACAACGAAAGACGCAGGCGTCCGAATGGCCAACGACGTAGGCGCGCAATAACGTGACATCACATCGGAGAGTTTAACACTTGAAGTAAACATGTGGAAAGTCGGAGAACTGGTCCACATTGTTATAGGACAACCTGCTATTTCTTGCGATCCTTATTTTTTTTAAATCGTCGTATCGTCTACAAATAATCTAAGATTTCTGCTATGGTGACAGCTTAAGTTGTTAGTGTACAGTAAGAGGACTAGAGCCCTGTAGGGCCCTCTGTATTATACTTCCCTGTGACACTTCTGAGGCTTCGCCGGCCTTCATTGATCCTCATCCCCATCGACGACTAATTTCTGTTTACAGTTCGATGAGGAGTCTCCAATTCAGTTGGCCAATTTCTCGTTAATACCTTAATATCTGTCTGTGCATCAATATCTCGTGAGGGCCCTTGTTTAAGGCTTTCTTAAAGTGTGAAAATAAAACATTTCTTTATCTCGAGTACAGCAAGGTAACATGAATAAGACAAATGTGTTTTGCATGATCTGCTTCTCCTAAACCAGTGCGGTTACGAGAGAGTATGTTCCTACTGTGGGGAAATACATTATATTGCTGACAATGACAAATAACACCACCATACAGGGAACCAACATAAAAACGTAGAATACTTGAGTGCGACAATAATTAAGGATGTGTTTTGGGGGAAACAAAGTCGTGAAATTTGCGGAAGAGCAACCAAAAGCTTAGAATTAATAAAATGGATACTAGGAAATTGTAACGAGAGGGTCAAGGAGCGTTGTTATTTCACGTTTGTTAGGCCCCACCTTGAGTGTGCTGCTGCAGTGTATGGGATCCTTAATGAAGTAGACTTAACTGTGGACCTAGATCGAGTGCAACGAAGAGCAGATTGTGAAAAGTTGTTACGAACAAGGTAGCAGTGTCACGACGTTATTATGGAAGAATCAGGGTGGGAGCCAGGATGACCCTAGGTGAATTAGGGTGACCCTAGGTTTATATACAGGTTCAATTTAATGGTTAAATTTGAGGCAGATTAGTGATCAAAGGATGTTAAAGACATCACATACCGCGACTTACAATGACAAGATAATGCACCTACAATCTAGGAGATGTATTACAGAACGGATAGATATAAATTGTCGTTTCTTCCTCGTACCATTAGAGATCAAAATAAATATGATAGCAATGCCAAAGGAGATAATTATCATTGGCAGTGCATACATTTTGTCGATATCCTGCATGTTCTTTTTTTAAATATTTAATAATTTCTCTTTTTAACAGTTCTCCCACATCATTTTAACCTACGCACCCTGTTATTGAATATTATTGCATGTAAGTACCTTCTTTCGTGTGATTAACTTTGTTCCAGTGCATGATCAAACTAATATTTGTGTAGAGGCGACATGATTGGGACTGTGCATGCATGGCTGGTGATCTAACACCCCCCGCCAAACACACTGCGGCCGATTGTGCAGATGTAAAGTTCTAAGATTTTGCGAGATATCTTCGTTGAAGAAATCGGTCCATCATGAATAGGATTTTCCCAATCACCGCCTTTGTAGAGGTGGGATATACCAGGCGGCTTCCAGTCGTGAGGCATTGAGTCTTGGTCTATCATCTTACGAAAAACTTTTTGAGTAAAACGACATGTATTCAGCAAGTTCCTTTAGTATTATTGCTGGGATTTCTTCATCATCTGGGGAATAAGTTTGTTTTTATATGTCGCATCCGTTTTACCCTGGATAAATTTACTGTAGTTTTCGATATTTTATGCAAAAATGATTTTGTTGTTAATTTGGGAGTTTTAATAGTTAAACTACCAACAATGTTACTCAGATACCGTCGAGCCAGAAAGAGGCGTCAGTCATAAGTTCCAGAAATCCCAAAATAGGGCGTAATAATATTGCCGCGTATGCGATTAAGTAGTTGAACGTTACGTACAAGTTCGAACCGATGCCACTCGAATTGCGTGATTTATTTTAATTCTTAAAACACGTTAAAAGAAAGTGCTGACGTTTCCATATGAAACTTTGACCCTTTTAAGGCAAACTTTCTTCAGAGCATTTTGTTGTTTGATCATAACTTGTGTTGTTCACAGTGACTCGAAAATTTGTCTCGGTGAAAAAATGGAGTTAACTTTTGAGCACTTTCGGACCATGATTTTTTACCACTTTCGACGTCGATAACGCAGGCCAACAGTGGTTTTGGTGCCGGAGCTTTTAATGTTGATTTGAAGAACAATTGGGGTGCTGAATCCAATTATGACACTAGTTTTTTCCTATCAACTATAGTTTTCAAGATATAGATATGTTGTTACTTACGTAAAAAAATCTTCTACATGATGATATGGGAATATTATATTAATAATACAGGCCAACAGTGGTTTTGGTGCCGGAGCTTTTAATGCTGATTTAAAGAACAATTGGGGTGCTGAATCCAATTATGACACTAGTTTTTTCCTATCAACTATAGTTTTCAAGATATAGATACTACCTTGATCAAAAAGTTCCCGGAATTTATTCAGAAAATTAAAAATACAAGTTTATTCATCTAAATCTATATTGTCCCCTTCAAAGTAATCCCCATCGACTGCAACACACTTATGCCAGCGCTTGATCCAATCCTCGAAACATTTTTTATATTTGGTTTTCGGTATGTCCATCAGTGCTTCCTGCGATTTTTTCATTACTTCCTCTCGGCTGCTAAAACGCGTTCCCCGTAATGGTTTTAGAGTAGAGCTGTTAAATAAAAACGGATTTCATATTTGGATTCAGCTCTACAAATATAGTTAAAATCAACACAAAGATTCCCGGCACAAAAAAAATTTTTTTTGTAGGCCTGTGTAATCAAGATCGATCAACTTACTTCCACTTTTGGCGATGAAGCCCCATCCTTTGCCACTGAAACGCTGGTATAACGAATTTCATCATGGCGGCCGTTCTTCCAGAGACGAAAGTCGTGAAGGTCGTCCAAAGTCAGTTGTTGTGCCAGAAAACATTGATGCTGTGGAAAAACTAGTAAAGGCAAATCGTCATCTGACTTATCGTTAGATTGAGGCATCATTGGGTATTAGTATGACGAGCATCAGAAAGATATTGCATGAAAATTTAGCTGTGAAAACATTTGTTCGCGTTGGATCTCGCATAAGTTGACAAAAGCTCAGCGAATGATCGCTTGTTTCTTCGAAATAGCTGGACATGTGGCAACCGTACCGTTATAGCAACGTAGAACCGTGAATGCTGAATGGTACACGAGCATTTGTTTGCCGGAAGTGCTTGGTGAAACACGGAAAAAGAAACGGCAACGAAGGATCGTTCTTCATCATGACATTGGAAGCTCTCACAGATCGGTTGAAACAACTACCTATTTGACTGGCCTAAACGTCGAATTGATGGGTCATCTTCCGTACAGCTCTAATTAAGCCCCAAATGACTTCTTTTAATTCCCGTTTATCAAGAAAAATTGCGTGGCCAACCTTTTTCGGCCCCTGAAGAACCCGTTGATGCATTTCAAAACCGTGTTTTGGAGGTACCTCAATCGGAGTGGAAAAAGTATTACGAAAATTGGTTCGAGCGCATACAACAGTGTATTGATTATCATGGAGAATACTTCGAAAAAAAAACAAAACCATTTTCAACAATAAATCACCTACTTTTCATTATTAGGCTCAAAATAAATATAAATGGCCACCCCCGTAAAAAGGACAACTTTCGTGAATTATTTCCGGATAACGTGCGACGTTTGCAATCAGTGTCAGCTATTCCGCTTTTACCACGAAAGCACTCAAACTCATGAAGTAAAATCGTTTTCCAGAGGTTTTTAAGTTGTTCGCGGTGTTCTGAGGAGGCGTTCCTTCGTTTTTCTCACAATACGGAAACATCTATTAAAGCACAAATGCATGCAAGACGTGGGCCAATTATGTATGACTAGAAAATTTTGAAATATACCACTTTTCATAACTTCCAGGCGCACAAATTAAGCAGCGTGAACGTGAGGCAAATTACCTAACGTTATTAAACCATTTGCACCTATTCTCCGATCATGATTAATGTAGTCACAAGTTGTGCACATAGGAGCTCATTCATTCTCATTCGTAGTTTGATGCAATAACGGAGAAATCGAACGTTTCCCTGAAGCCGAAAGCTATTAAGTGCGGGTACATTTTTTTACAGCCCGCTCTTATTCCCTAACATGGGCACACACATTTACGCGAATCGGGGGAAAATCACGATAACTACCGTTGGGTGATTTCCGGGTCGTCCCAGCTCTCTCTCTCTCTCTCTCGCCCGCCCGCTTCCTGGGTCCAAAGCTTTGTCGAAGGAAGAGGGGGGGGGAAGTACCCCAGGGATAACAGCAACTTTCCCGTTACTGGGATGAGACAAAGGCCTCCCCAGTTGGGGGCGAGGCCACCTGCGTGAAATGGTTGCATTGTCTTCACCCGCCGCCCGCAGACGAGGCGGACACGGGCGATAGACACGGAGGATAGAGAATATCACCGCGGGAGAGAAAATTACCTAGACGAGGACGCCACAATTCAAACGGGGTTCTGCCCCTCAATCCTAAGTGGATGTCGTATTTAGTACTGGGCGGCTTTATCTTTTTTTACACTTTGAACCATAGGCGGCATTACCTATTATTACTATATTACTATATTACTACCCGAGACTTTCTGAACATTCCACGAATCAAGTCGATTAGTTCGACACTCACAATCACCACAATATTCGACTCGAAGTTTGGTTTTGATAGTCACCGCTAGAGCTCACCCGTAACTGGGCATTAACCGAGTAAAATTCCCACAATATAACAAACAGAATACTAAAAAGTCAAAGGTCCGACCCCTTATTCCGCGCGTGCCGCCATACGGTATCGGCGTCCAGGGATCTTATTTAAAAGGACAACATCCTGCGCTTGAGAAAGGGAATCGTGTTCGGAGGGATGGCGGAGTGGGGTAAGGTGATGACCATTAATGAGAATCAACTCGACGCGTCAAGGGTCACACTCTCTCATTAATGACCAGACGTTCAGCAGTGGCCGTTTGCGATAACAACTTCAGGCCAGTGAGAACAACAGCATACAATCTCCCTCCAATTTGAACGAAAACAGCTCAGAATGCATTCTCACTGACATTTATTTCACAATGAGGTTAAATAATTGCCACCATTAGGTTTTGTTGAAACGGGTAGTGAGGAGACAACTTTCAATGGGAACAGATTCATAGTCATGTTCACTCAATATTCGTAATTTCTGTCATGTGTGCAGCCAGCCCAGCCTTTTGGTCTTAAATACGCAGTATGCACCTGCAGGCCGCTTCCTGCCCAAGAGTTTAATCGCCCGGAACCAACGCGTTGCAATCTACTACAGGCTCGGGCGTCTTGGATGCGCAGGGGGCCGACGGCCCCGTTTTGAACGGAGCCCTCGCAGACCCCTCGGGGGAGCCCGTGCATGTTTCCGTGAAGTCGGCCCTTTGCCTTGGAGCCCCCACATGACCTTCTCCGGCCCCTTGGAGCACGACTGCCCATTGATCCGGGAGTTCCTCCGCTCCCCTCTTAATCTACGCAAGCCGTTGGTCGCTTATCATTTTGGATCCAAAACACCGAGCGCTCCAGCCACTCGGCCACCGCGTCACCGGGAACACCATCGCCGGATAGACATAACAGCGTTCGAACGCCATTCATTAATTACGGCCGCCGAGTGGCGGAGCAACGGTTTACCGGGAGCCTGCACCACTCATCCGCCTAGCTTGTTCTCTGCGACGGAGACCATATTCCAATTGGCATAGACCATCGCATGTACGTGCAATCAAGGATATTTCCGGTCACGTCAGCCTGCGATTACAGCAATGGAGGAACGTAATTTTGCTGGTATCCTCCGAAAACCAAAAATAACCTGGCAGATTACTTCTCAAAATAATAATTAGACGTTCAATTCTTATTTTGAATTTCCTTTGATTTCTCACAAAAAATACGCTTCATCGTACCAATCGGTGAAACTTTACTGACGAGGAGCTTCATAGGTATCCATCTTTGAGCAAAACCAAGACCTTGCAATTCATAAACACAGGTCTACGCACGAGACGGTGGGAGGCAGGGGGGACGGGCCTGGGGGGGGGGGGTTAATGCCTCGGGAACCTTACCCTGCTAGAGCGCGACGCTGCTGGAAGGGAATAACTACGAATACTACATTTGTAGAACTATAAATGTCTTTATCAATAGCTGAAGCCCCCAACCATTTCCGAAACACTAGTTTCTCATTTAAGTTCAGAAAAAGTTAAATTTCATATTCTAGAGAGGTCACCAGTTCTCCCAGGAAAAGAAGAAATCAATGACAACACTACATTCTAAATAAACAACATTTTTCTACAACTTTAAATGGCTTTCCTGAAAAATCAAAACGTTAACATTCTTGGGACGCCTCCATTTGAACAACTATAAGCATGACATTAATTATAATCGTTAATACGTATGCGTAAGAAGCTATTCAAATTTAAATACGTTAGCTCAATAAATAAAGATATTTTCGTCTTAATAGGATAATTAAAATAATATTATGTACTCTTGCTCCAAATATAAAAACAGTTTTGCTAGGTGGATAAAAATGACCGAGGAATAATGACTGCAACATACTTTGGATACTGTTCCAAAAGAATTGAGTCCTAGAACAGCCAATTGATTATTGTTATTAATTTTTATTTGACGAGAAATGATCCATGAAACACTCAAATCAAGCGATAATATTATGCATGCATACCCTGAGCTTCTGTTGGGGTCAGTATTTTCCAATGCTTATTTTTTCAGCACGAGTAGAGTGACGCAGCTTAGTCATTCTTCCCACACATCTGTTTAGTCAAAAGGTGATGGGTCCCATTTAGGTTCAGAGGATTACAGTTTCACATTTGCCACGATCGATCGCGAAACAAATCGAAGACTCATCGGCTAGCCGTACCGAGTGATTTCTACTAACAGGCCCTTTCCATCGTACGTAATCACACATGAGGTGGGTTTTTAAGATTGAATAATAAGAAATAAACTTCTCAAGCTTGGTACATTGCGTGACCCACCAATCACGTCATTATGCTTGCGGGGAGGGCGAATTTCGGGATATAAATACGCCACTGACAATTGTGAAACCGGAGTGGCGACTAGGCCGCTAACGAGAAATTGACACATAGACGGAGATTGTACGATAGCACGAGAAAGCTACCCACTGGATTAGGGACGTCTTATCTCACCGTAAGCATTAATTAATCACCGATGGGTAGTGTTCATTAGAGGCAGAAGTAACTTCAGGAGTGCCGCGGGGAAGTGTTACGGGGACCCACAATTTCCTCGTTATTAATTCACGACTTAAGCTACCGCCTTAGCAACAACCTTTGTTAGTTGCAGTCGAAAAATTAATTTACAAAGGAAAAGAGGACACCGGCAGATGACATGCAACTAGCCAACGATTTAGACCAGCCCTTTGAGTGGCGTACGGCATTATTTCACTCAATCGCACAGTTTAAATCCACTCTTCTCGCTCAATACCTGAGCATTTTAACCCTGCTTCAAGCTACGGTTGACCCAATAGAAATTCGAGGACATGATAGCATCTTAATTTTTCTATAGTTGCTGCTGGACCAACGTCTATGTTGCCCGCTGTGGAACGATGAATCCATCACAGACTTTTATGGAAGGCTTGTAAAAGTAGTAATAGATGACTGAAGCCCTAATTATGCACGAGTGACATCTAACGTTCCTCAGTAGAGCATCGTGAGCCCTTAACTCGTTCCTAATTACATTAATGATGCCTGTATGGTCTCCCCCTACATAAAAAGCAACAAAATGACTGTTTACCGAAGACACTGTAATCTATGGGTAAATAATGAACGGCATTGTCCGCCAAATACTAAAAAACGGTTAACTAACGTACAAAATTGGTGTACAGAACGGGGCCTAGAATGTTCGTAAGAATGTGCGGTGCCATTTTTGGGGCCCGTTTCTCAAATCGGTTCAAAGCTTCTCGGGAGGAAGTCCTTTTAGCATAGGTATTTAATACGAGCGACAGCCGAAGTAATTCGAGTGGTTAGGGATAGGTGGGTGATTTGACGAGAGAAGTGACTAAGGGTTTCAGCGACTCGAGGCAATGGTAGAAGAAGGCAGTCGAGAAACCCGGCGTCGCCCAAAGTAACTCATAATAAAACGATGGGCGCCAAAGAGTCCTCAGGCTAACGTTCCATCCGAGACGACAGTGCACCCTAACGGCAAAGGAAAACGCCGCCACCTCCGGGATTCTAAGCCGGGCCCTCCACGTGGGGAGGGAAGCTACCACACTCGAGCCACCGAATCAACCCGATCCCCATTCTCGGCACACGACCCCATGCGCAATACGAAACCTTCAAATTCCCATATGGTGTAATTTGGCATGCAAAACGTTCAGTGCCACTAATTACCAACATGAGTCCGTATGCGTGCAATTTACATGTATTTGTGGGCAACATGTAGCTTTGAGGAACGGGGATACGAAGGTGGTCGTCGTGAATCTTGACGGAGGGGCGCACAGGCGAAGCATCCATCGTCCGCGGCCACCGCTCCCGCCGGGGGCAGCGGGGACGGCCGGAGGGAGGCTATTCAGTGTTGGTCAACCGGCGGCAAGCGAACCACACGCGGCGACGAGGGTGGGCTGCCGTCGACCAATATGACACAAATTGCACCCGATGTCTAAGATCCGAAATCTCCAATGATTGCGCATGCTTCCCCGCGTAGAGGGTCACATTTGAGTATAGACAAGTCACCTGGTGAACAATAACATGATCTGAAATTGCTAAATCGGTTCATTAAATTAAAAACACAATACCCGGGCACCCGCGAGACTAATGAGGGAGCTTCTTATCCGACGGCCCTTCGAAACAGTCGCGAAATGTCGTTTTTTTTAGTTTCAATCATATACATATGGGAACATTGATCGGATATCGTTCTTCTTGCACTTCGCAAGATGAACCGATAATATTGATAGCAGCAGTCGCTAAACATTTTCGAAATATCAGTCGTGACCGGATTCAGAATTTCCCCATCAAGGAAAAAAAACCAAAAAGGTTTTCGGTTTCGTCGGACCGGTTGCGAACTCCCGTGGAATCAATTCATGACGAACTCAAAGAGAATTCGGTCGATATTCACGGCTGATTGCGCGGAATACAAAAATGCGTCGGGGCACCTTCGGTGTGATCAGAAGCGGCGGCAGCAGCAGCGCGCTTCGTCCGCCCCTCTCGTCCGAGGCGGCGCGGCGGGGGCGGAGAGCGGCTCCCGCCCCCTTGGCGCGGCGGAGGGATCCACGGCTTAGTCCCGGCATTACACAAGTCACACTCACCTGAAAGGGAGAAACATTTATTACAACATGCACTGGCGAAACGACACACAATCTAACCGAAACACAATACTGTAATTCGAATCTGACAGATGTCAATGCCTTGAAATGTCAGCACAAAAATATTCTGGCAATCATCCTTTTTGGGTGACTCTCACCCAAATATGGCGGGTACATTTTTTTAATTTCACGGCGGATCCGAAATATGTCGCGGGCTTTTTTAAGAAGACACCACGTGCCTCGCGGGGATAGGAGGTGTTCCTAATACGAGTTTTCAGCGTATCTGTTCAAGGATTTTAAAAAGTTTGAGGGCAATTATAACACCATGTCCTATGCGTTATGAACATTGTCCTCAGTCTATTTTCAAACAAGATATATATCCTGGAGTTTCCCTAAAATCCAACGTTAAAATTTTCTGCCCAAGAGTATAAATAACGTCCGATTACGAGCAAACATCATTTGATGCACCGTCTTATGCCACTACAACAGGTGCATGTGTCAGTGATAACGACTTCATATTGTAGCTGTTTATTTTTAGTGCTTAGTGAACACGAAAATTATTAATAGCAATAAGAGCACAGCATCCCACCTTTATTAAAGAGGAAGGTCATCGGGAATAGGAATATAATACGGAGCATGGCAAAACAGTTCATCTTACGTGAAAGCCCTTTGTAATGGACTTAATCATATAAGCATTAGATAATTGGACTCTTAAAAATAATAATAGTTGGAGGCCATAATGATTGGTAGCTAAAGGTCTATGATGAAATCTGAGCAGCATCTACGTAATATCGGATGATAATCATTTCTTACCATATGTCACCGTTCACGTATGGACTATGAACATGTCTGCGCACGTGCTGCAGCCTGTGGACACTGAACGAATTAAACTTCTCATAATATCCTCTGCTAAGTAGTTCTTCAATTATTATAATATCGATTAAGGTAGGTTTTTGGATTGACACAATTATCAATTAAAATTCTTCAACATCCACACACTATTTTCACAGTTGTTCATGGGCATCCGCAGCCTACGAAATCGATCGATCGGCCGCATCGAGTGTCCTGCAGCAATTGAATAACCTTCGAATCCATTAGATGGCATAAGTGCTCCCGGATAGCGAGTTCGAGGCACCGGCATCTCATGACTGAACCCTGAATGACCCCATCGCGCTTCGCCTCATGGGACGGCCTCCTCTCAATGGACGGCGAGAGATCAGCAGGACGGGGGCACTTAAAGGGAGGCACCATCGACACCTGTTGATCCCTCCGCGTTTCCACGGCAACGAGCGCGGAGGCATCAGACTGAGCTAATAAATAATAATTAATAATAAGGAAAGGTGGTGAAGGAGTTTCCCCAATCACACCTTTCCTTTGTTTTATTGCAGAAGCAAATACAAAAAGAAATAGCATATAAAAAAATTATAGCACGATATGTTGAGGGGGTTCCTGCTTAATCCCCCTTTAGTATTCTGATATCACATCAACATCAATTACACAACATGAGAAAGAAATATCAAATAAGATGACAGAATAGCATTAAATTACAAAAGTAATGCTGGACTCGAATTTAGTACAATTAGAGATAATAAGTTGTCTAAAGAATAAATATATTATTTTATGATGACACTTCAGTTTACCAAGCCATACAAGAGTTTTTGATCGTAATCTAGGCAAAATATTACACGTCAACTAAAAATAGCAATTAAAATCAATTTTACTTATGCAATCAAACAAATAATATAATTACTAATTCTATTAAACTTTATTGTACCATTATCAAATTTTATTGTGCCATTTTAAATAATTGGTTGCAGTTATGCTTAAGGCAAAATAGAACAGTCTCACGCATCTCGCTTTTCTTATAAGTCATGCTGTGCCAAATTTCATGTCTGGATTTTTCATGCTGTAGGCACTCCTCTATTCTATGCTTAGCTGTATCTTCTGTTAGGCAGGTACTACATAGATTAGTCCTTGATTTTCCTATTTTATTGAGGTAGTGTTCAAAATTTCCGTGGCCTGATAGGAGTTGTGTCGCTTTTCTAGTTAGCTTAAATTTTAGCTGGAGGAATTCGTTAACTGTGCCGGATTTGAGTGCGTGAGGGCGGGCGCAGGATCTTCATTCGAGCAATCGGGAGGGATCTGCCGTGCGGCGGGAATTCTTCCCCCGCTTGGACTCCCTCCCATCCCCGCCTTCCCACCTTTACTTGACGGTCTGAGGGATCGGGAATCCCCTCGCATCAGAAAGCGAGCGCCATCTCCGCCGGAGGTCATCTCGACCGCTTATATGATTTCCATCATGTTTGCCACGACTAAATAATTAAACACTTGATGAAATATAATCCGATTAACCTTTATTATCAGAAAATACTGAAATTGAAATGAAATTATTGACCTTGTAATTCCAATAAAAAAATACTAAAATGTTTTATCTATTTCAGTTTTTCCACCAATTGACATGTAATGGAAATGCCCCAATGACGTGATTCCGACCGTTCTGTATGTGACCATAAATAGTATCTTGATTTAAAAGTAGATGGCAGAAGACATGTTGTGTAGTTGCTAATGAGTACAGTTTCATATAATGTTAACAGGTAGGGGAGTGGAAAATGTTAATTATTCAATAACGACCGTCGATATATCAAAAATGTGATGTCGCATAGATACAGGTGCATGCGTATGACGATACTTTTCAGGCATAACGAGAAATTATTTCAATATCATCGTTCACTTCGATAGGAAACAATGACTTCCACACTACCAATTATTACTCTAGTCGGATATCTAATGGTTAAGGTAGGTTTTTGATGGACAGAAGCTTCAAAATGATACAGTGGCAATTCCCTTGCCTCTCCCGGCAAAGCACAACCCAACATCCTATTCTACAACAAGTCCTCTTCATCTCCGTGCACTTCCTTCCTCCCTCCATCCCGTCCAACACCCCTATCCTGTTCCTGCCCTGTCCTCGTTTGCCTAACATTCTCCCCTCTATTACAGTCTTCTACATTCCACTGCCGATCAATGCGTCCATAATCCATTTTTCCTACTGTCTTATAACTTCTCCCAACAACCCCTTCTCCTCGCCCAACATACCTACTTCCTCATTTGTTTTTCTTTCTGTCCAGTTCACCTTCTCCATTCTTCCTCACACCCATATTTCAATAGCCTCCAACCTAGGCCAGTTAACGGCAATAGCATTAGTATAATTGACAACCGTCGAGACAATTGTTTTCCAATTTATTCATATCGACATTCTCGATAGGCAAAAATAGAGCCCTGGCGTTGACAGTTCGTCGTATCGCATAAATATCAGTCTTAATATAAAACATAATTGAGACAACAGGCGATACTTGCCACACTGAGCTCTTTTTCCAGTTGTATTTCCTTTGCACGTTTGTATTTGACATTGCCACATCGGGGGAGATTCTACTCGTTTATTATCAGGACTGACAGGAAAATAACGCATACAAAGTTTCGGTAATGGTGTCGTCCACAAAATAAATACGTACTTCGAAGCTAGTCCAGGGAAATATTGACGAGCTATTACTACGCAAACTGTGGAGAAATTTATGAAAAATGAGAACATATCAATAAAGGGACATCGGAAGCTTCAAACGAAACTGTAGGGAAATGAAAAGAAAGCCACGGGTCACAGACGGGATGAATAGAACAACAGATGAGAGAAGGAGATTAAAGAATGTAAACAGAGTTATGTTGAACGGAGTACAAAGAATGACATAATCAAAAGCCGGAACGCAATAGAGCGAAACAGGCGTGGTAGAAGACGCAGCGCGAGTATGTGGAAAGTCTAAAAAGGAAGGAACTAGAACTGGAGAAATGCATGTGAAGGTGAAAGTACTGATAGGAAATAAGAAGGGAAGATCAGTGCAAACAATCAGAGATAAGTCGGGAAAATTATTGATTGAACCAAGGAAGATTCCAGAGAAAAGAAGAAACACACACGTAGAAGAACTTTCATGTCTAAACGAACTACATTGAACATGAAGACCTATTCAAAGGAAGAGTATATCACGCACAATAGAGATAGCTTAGATCCAGGCATACACGCACTTGTTGGGAACAAAAAAAGGCATTTACGAAATGATAATCAAAAGTAGGAGTACCCGTGATGGAAGATAACCATAAAAACCATAAACACAGTAATCAACCCGAAGGTCGGTTTAGTAGGTGATGGTAGAGCTCACCCATGTACCAAGCCCGACGGCGTGTGAATATTCACACATCAGGGTAGGCGGGCCAGTTCCTTTCCCTGTGCCGGTTATGGTTTCCCAGGAAGACCTGGTACCCGAAAAATCAACTAGCTTGGGTGGAGCTGCAGGTGCCCAAAGTGCCTTGCCCGGAAATCGAACCTGGGACCCTCCGGTCAGCAGTCCAACGCTCTACCCGCTAGACCACCGCGACCCGCGGAAGATAACATATCTGTGGAATTATTGACGGGTGTACGAAAACGTGGAAAAATGATAGTTTATTACCATTTCGCAACATTTATGAGCTAGACAATTGGCCAAATGATATCAACAGAAAAGTGTCAATTCCCATTTCGCATGCAGTGCCACCTATCCATAGTTTCCGAAGCCACAGTATGAGGGCAGGCTGAAAAGTAATGCACACATGCTTGTAAAGCGCGAACATAAATAAATAGCAAGATCATGTAAAAAGTATACATTTTCCCTTTATTAGGTAATCTACCGGTTAAAGTAGGTTTTTGGATGGACACAACTATCAAATAAATATTTTGTAACTATAAACAAAACCCAATCCAGCAACCTCATCTATGTCAGGTCCCTCTTCATCTCTGTGTACTTCTTTCCTCCCTTCATCCCGTCCACTATCCCTATCCTGTTCCTGCCCTTACCTCGCTTGCCCAACATTCTCCCCTCTATTACCTTCTTCAACATTCCAATACCATTCAATACACCTTTCATCCATTTTTCCTGCCTCCATAGGATTTCTCTCAACAAACCCCTCTCCTCACCCACCATCTCCAGTACTTCCTCATTTGTTTTACTTTCGGTCCATTTCACCTTCTCCATCCTTCTTCACAGCCACATTTCAAAAGCCTCCAATCTACGTCTATCATCCTGCTTTAGTGACAACGTTTCCGCGCCGTACATAGCTACGCTCCATATCAAAGGTCTAAAGTATATTAAAGTAAAATTCTTAACTTTCAAAATCATATATTTACTTTTCAACATAGTCACCGTTAAGGCTAACACGTTTCTCCCAACGTGTAATAAGTTTTTCATTCCGTCACTGATAACCTCTTCCGACTTTTCTCGAATCCAGGATTTGACAGCTGCCTTCACCTCATCGTCTGAGGTTTAAAAGATGATGCATCCCTGTAGGTGTCACTTATTCAGCAGTTCAAAATTCGACAACAGCACGCTGTTTAACTCGCGTTGACATAGCACTGGAACACGTCTCCGTACTTCCGCTTCTCAAAATACACTGGACGAATGAAACGAACTCAAACCTGCGCATGCGTGTTGAGGGGGAATGTTACTTCCCCATGCCACCAGGGGTGCTTCTGGAGGGCATTTTGTTTGTGGTCTGCAAGCATGCGTGCATTAGTTTTCAGTCTACCCTCGTATTTAAAGAATTTCCCATTGCATCTAATGGTACATGGGACGTACTCCCAGGGTTGATATTGATAAAAATGCGTCATTAATGAGGTCATCTAAGATGTTTCCGTTTGTAGCTACAAGATGGGTTTGATTTGTGACACGTTATACTCTTTAAACTGCAGTTAGAGCATGCCATGTATCATTGATCTTAAATTATCATTTCTGGTTCACACAAGAACAAGTTATTCACTTAGAAAAAAGTCATGCATGTTATTTAGCCCTCCACCGCTTAGGTTGGTTTTGAACAGAAAAATTTAACACCCGTAGATGTCTTAGCCTCGTCCAAGAAACAAACTGGCACCACACACCACGTTCTTCAGTTACGCTAACTTATTTGGTGCCTTTTTTCATTCCGTCAATACCCTCCAGTTCTCAAATCGCATTGACTGAAATGAACGGATGGATTAAATGAAAAATGAGATTTGATAATTACCTCTTCCATCTCATTCGAAACTAACTAGCAGATTAACAAATCATGGGCTCTAAATTATTGAACAACGGTGCAGTAATGTCACGTTTCGAGAAAATATGACATCACATTGAAGAGAAAAATCATACCATACCACGAGAACGGCAAAAAAGAGTATCATCATTTTAATCACTTCTAATGTAACGCTCCCTGTGATCGGTGTCCGGATATTCGGCGTACAACGGGTCCAAATCCAAGCAATGACCTTTGGGAATTTTCAGCATTACAAATTTAATTACAAAACACGAGTACTAACTCGGGAAGCTTTCGTTGGGTGTACTTCATGACTATTGAGTCAAAGACCGACAACTTTAATTTCCGATCGGTTAAATCATAGTGAACTTCAAGTAAATCTAACATACATTGTTCGTCCGGAATATAAGTGTACTGATTTATTCCCGCCGCCTCAGGCGCGCCCAGCACCGCTTTCACGGACTGCGATTGGAGGGGGTATGTTGGCAAGCGACGCTGAAAAAGGCAGTCGGCTCTGAGCTGTGGTGTAGTGAGGAGCTCTGTTAACTCGAACCTCCACGCTCGACCCACGTCACGGAACGCGATGCCGAAGTTTTTGGAGCAGCGTTATTCCATCAAATTTGCGGTAAAGCTTGGGAAATCGTCTACCGAAACTGTCGGTATGATTAACCAGGCTTACCGGGAGTCAGCCTTGTCCAGAAACATGATCATTCGGTGGCACAAGATGTTCGTGGAGGGCAGAGAAGAGGTCGACGACGAACCACGGCCTGGACGCCGATCAACGACACTCGCCGACGAAAATGTGCGAAAAGTTCGCGATGTACTGAACTCTGATCTTCGTCTTAGTGTTCGGATGATAGCAGAGCAGTGCCAAAAACAATAGTGCACGAGATTATTAGGGACCAATTACAGATGCGAAAAATTTGTGCAAAGTTGGTGCCCAAAGTGCTCAGTGATGATCAAAGACTCAATCGTTTGGAAATCGCCACACAACTTGCGGATCATTGCCAAAATGATCCACATACCACCGGACTTCTTTCTGTTCCCGAAGATAAAGAGGAGTTTGAAAGGAACGCGATACGGGACTTTGGACGCCGTCAAAGAGGCCGTGACGACGCGTCTTCGAGAGGTTCCCGATGATGCCTTCGCGGGAGCGTTCCAGGAATGGGAACGCCGCTGGAACAAGTGTATCGACTCACAAGGGTCCTATTTTGAGGAATATTAGCTTAAGATACATAAAAGCGTAATAAATTTTTTTTCCTGAGCTCAGTACACTTATTTTCCGGACGAACCCTGTACATACGTGGTCTCTGCGGGCCATGACATGGGCTATAGCCCCGCTCACTATCGGCGCTAGCTGCCCGAGACGCAATGAGCCGTCTGTGCTTGGCGGATCGTCGAGCTGTACGTATGGTGCCAGTTATGTTAGTTTCTGTTGTCTTTGTTTTTGCTATTTGTAGACAATGGAAATTGACAAAACCGCGGAGCAACGAATCAACATCAAGTTTTTTAGTGAAGTTCGGTAAAAGTTATCAACAAATTACTGAAATATTGACAGCTGCTTACGATGATAATGGTCTGAAGAAAACATCCGTTTTCGAGTGGATTAAGCGTTTTAAAGATGACCGACAAGACACCACGGATGATGCAAGGCCGGGACGACCTTCAACCACCTGTGTTGACGACAACATTAGTCCCTTGTCCTTGCCTATCGTCGAAAAACTGTCCGAATGATAGCTGATGAACTGTACTTAGGAAAATGAACATTGCACATTATTTTAACCGAACATGATGGATGGACCCTTCACCATGGCAATGCACCTGCACATTCAGCATTGATTGTTTACCAGATTCTTGCAGAACATTCAATCACCATCCTTGATCATCCTCCTTACTCGCCACCCCAGCGACGTTTCCCTATCCCCAAAATGCAAAAATGTGATGAGGGGACTTCACTGGTAAGATCTGGACACAATAAAGCAAGAAACGACGAGAAAACTAAAAAGCCTAACTACTGCCGAGGGTGCTTTAAACAGTGGAAAAGAATACGGAATGAGGGCATACCAACAAATGGAGAGTATTTTGAAGGGGACAAAATCGATGCAGGCTAAATATTGCAAAATACGTAAAGTTTTCCCGGCATCAGTTCGCGTATTTATTGGACAGGCTTCGTATGTTTACTACCACGATAGCTTGAGTCGAAAAATGTGTCCACTCCTCAAAGAAAGAAATCATTCAAACTCCATGACCTAGATTTGGTGTCGATTTATCGGAGGGCAGTGATATATATCTTTCGGTCGATATCGCGCTGCTCACTACTGCTGCATCACGTACGTGTTTCCGTCGAGTGTCTTCACTCCATTTCCATTTTCCAAAGGACGGTTGCGGGTTGGCTGAACTGATCCCGCCGGAATCACGTGCACAGGAGACTTAAAAAAAATGAAAGGTTGGCTAATTTGGCAAAGCATTCAAACTGGAAATTACTTTTGTTACCCTGTAGCAGAGGATCGATCCTCTGAATTTATAAATGTTGATATGGATTACTTTTCCATCCCTGGAAATAATTTAAGCGCCGAGTATTTTCCATCCCGTGATTGCGCCGTGGGCGGGAGAACTATTTTGACTTCGGATGAAAATAGTTTTAATTGCGGGTATAGACGATAACATGGGTCTCATGTGAGCGGTTCAGAATCCCACACAAATATAAAAGAGAACAAATAATTATACGCACGCACGACCATCAATCCTAAATGCAAACACGACACACAATCAAAAGGACAGATTCATCGACGCTGATATAAATAACAATAATAAATTCATCAACCCCGATTACATCAAAGACAGTCGACGCTTGCAAATCTACGTCCGTAGGAAACGGGACGCAGGATCTTGGTGAAGATGGAATTTACGCTTAAAAAATTACGAAATTGAACACGAATTGTGATGCATCTTAAAGACGACTGCTCCGTACTTTGGTTCTTCGCCACAGCATGGTGCTAAACGATCGCGTCTCATTCTGAAAGCAAGATTACTTCATATATGGTCCGAGTGAATTCGGCAATAAGTTATTAGGACGGTGCGACATGACTGTTGCCTTTTTCATGATGCCCTTCATTCGCCTAAGAGTATGACTCGTGCCATATCTACAAGGTCGCACCCTAAAGTGGTACAACTGATTTTCTCTGGCGCGAACGGAGCGGTGGAGGGGGGTCTGCCTGGCAGGATGAGGTGGAGGGGGCTCTTAGCAACAGATTGACACCAACCTCAGTCGCCTGCGGGCTGTCGTTGAGTGAGGACACCGTTTTTAGTGAAGCAAGTTTTTTGTCCGCGTCGAAAAACAAAATGAATCTGAATTTAGAGCAACGTTATTCCGTGAAGTTTTGTGCGAAACTCGGGAAGACGGCAACTGAGACCCTCGATATGATCAAGCAGGCTTATGGGGACACTGCCTTAAGCCGTTCCACAGTATTTGAGTGGCATAAGTTGTTTAAAGAGGGTAGGGAGCTCGCTGAAGACGACCATCGCTCCGGACGGCCGTCGACGGCAAGAACCGACACGAATGTGAACAGAGTGAGGACACTGCTGAACACAGACCGACGCTTAACCATTGAAGAAATTGCAGACCAGTTGGGTCCGTCTGCATCCAACGTCCAACGCGTTATTTCCAATGATTTGGCTATGCGCAAGGTGTGCGCCAAGACGGTGCCGAAAATTCTGAGTGTCGACCAACAGGCAACGCGTGTGCGCATTTCCGAAGAAGTGTTTCCAAAAAGCCAATTTACACCGAGAAGTACACTAAGTGTGTAGCAGCTCAAGGAGCATACTTTGAAGATTACTAAGTCGATGTAAGTATATCCTCAATAAAATTCTTGTAAAAAAATCGGTCCTACCACTTTTGGGTGCGACCCTGTACATCTACACAATACCCCGCAAGCTGCCGCAAGGGCGTGTGGCGGGGGTGTTAGGTCACCAGCCGCGCATGCACGATCCCAATCTTGACATCTCTACACAAATGTTAGTTTTCGTCATGCACACGAAATATACCCCATCCGCGCACTTTCGTGATAACGTAATAATGACTCGCATTACGACGTAATGTCGGGATAATGCGCTACTCATTCGTGCATGAGCCCTCGAGGGGAACGCCCACCGTGATTAATTAGTTGCCCTCTAATTCAAAATATACGATCCATTTCACGTCCGCCAATATCTCTAATTCTCAGGCAGGCGGAAGACTTCCTGAACCCTGTCCTCTCGCCAGTCTCTGCACAGATTGCCTACTAGTGGCACAGATACTACCAGTGGCCTTGGAAGCGTTCCAATTCCTTGCGCTCTAGGATCTACGCAAATTTGATCAATTCTCCGCTCCGCCATCTGTGTAGTGGGCAATTTTTTTCCCAGTCCTCCGAATAAGTTCGATTCCTATATTATGAGGTTCATTACTCGCCGGTCTGCAAGTGCCTCCTGTCGGGCATTGGTCGGATCCCCCCGCCACTTCCACTTATGTCCGAGTCAGTCTCTTTCCCTTTCGTGAGGACGGCGTGGAGGCCATTGCGTCGATGCCGATCAGCCACCGACCTGGGCCTCGACTCACATTCCAATTCCCATCAACCGTAGTCATCATCTCGAAGTTTGGTTTGATGGCAGAGGGCAGAGTTTACCCAATACTACGCCCGATGCGCGTGTAAAAAATCCACACATCTGGTTAAATAAGGTTGGCAAGTTCTTCGTCGCTTGCGGCTCCTCTGCTACCCGAAAAATCACGTAGCTCGGGCTAAGCCTTTCTCCCTCATTCCCATTCTGATCACTGCATCCCTCTTACTTCTTCTCACCCCTGGCGGTGGCCCTGCTGCCATTCCTGCGTCGTCATCTGTTCCAGATATCTCGAGCGGTTCAATGGTCTACAACAAGTTCTGCTCGACGTTTTCAAAGCTACTCTCAAATTCAACGAGTGCCAAATGGTTTTCTTTTACGTGGTATAAACGTCTGCTGTTTCTTTATTATGACCGACCTCGAGGCCCGGATGTTGACTTAGACACGTGTCAGCTTGCAACATGGTCCGAGTATCTTAGGCGAATGGTTCATAATAGAAATAAATTATCAATTTATATTTCTAAAACTAAAAACACTCCTTTTCATAAACCAGCTCGTAAAATTAGCACCTTGAACCCCCTGAAAATTGTAGGAACTGCAATGAGTTCAGCCGTGTTAAATACCTTGGATCATACACGAATGTTGATTCTACTAATCCAGGAAAAACTATGTTTTTAAAACTAGAATTATGTCTGCTTTTGCACCACGATTTCGACGGTGGCATTATGCTCAGAAACAATTAGCAAAAAGAATTAATTCGACGTCGACTGATAGCCACCTATGCAATTGATAACAAACACCACTTAGATTGCCTCAAGAGTTTCTCGAAATCCACCAAATTTCTCTCGAGCCAAATGTGGCGTGGAGCGCAACGAGTTTTTTATTGGGGATCCGATCCAACATTTTGTTTTCCCTTCCATTTTGTCTCTGTGTTGCCAGGAGTTGTGCTGGGGGAAATGGGGTGAATCCGTGAGGCCATCTCTTCCACGCTGACCTCCTCTCTCTCAGTTTTTTTACTGCTGTCCACCCTTTCGTTGTACACCTTCTGGAAACGGGATTGTTTACTATGTCGCAAGTGATACACCGCACGAATGATACCCTTGGAATATTTAAATCTATTCACATATATATTTCTTTTTCATTCGACTTTGGGCCATCGCATGTCTCCGAGTCGTCCAATCCAATAGCAACAGCGTTCGCTCCTTCAGGGCGGCGTTCCGGGAATCGAGTGCGGCTCTTTCCGGGTGTCACCCAATTCTGGGAATTGATGTGTCCTCTATCAAGCTTCCGGAGCGCCTTCCCCTCTAGGTCTTGAGAAATAAAATGTCTCCTTCTCTTTTCCTCCCCTCATTTTCAAACGCGAGTTTCACAATGGCATGTTTTTCCATTTCCTTAAAGTAAGGCCAGACACTACGGTGTCCAAGAAGTATTTCACACGGTCAGCAACACTCTTAGTAGTAATAGTTATTAAGGAAGCCGACCGACAGCTGGGGTCATTTACGCCATTACCATATTCTTAACGGAAGGCGCCAAGGGGTCAAACAGTTAAACGTCCCATCGGACGGACGGCATACTCACTCAAAGTGCTCTCCACGAAGCACCTCACGTAGGGATCGGGACTTCACTGAAAAATATCTGCCACCTCTAGGATTCGAACTGGGGCCCTCTGCATAGGAAGCCAGTACGTTAGCGACCACACCATCCCGATCGCTAGTAACTCTTTCGACCCACTCTTTCATGGGTGTTTTTTCTGGTACAAAGTGTTTTACGTCACCTTTCTCTTGTGCCCAACTCTGGATCCATGGATTGAACCATTAGGAGATAATCACCATGATAGGAGTATTATGCAATCAGTGTTCATAGTCGTTTCTCGAAAAATAAAACGTTTTCAGATTAAAAGCTTATATGGTTCGTGTCTTCGAATAATAAAGGGTTTGGTCGAATGCCTGGTCATCTATACCGTGCACACGCCAAAAAATTCAGATCATGGGCCACCTGGTCCAGAAAGGCACCACTTAGTATCCCCATGACCTGTCGGGGAGTACCTGTTCAGAGCGATCTATTTGTAAGTTAATATGGGAATAATAACTTTTATTAGTTTAGGTAATATGCTATTAACGGTACATGGACACAACCAGGAAATAAATATTTTTTATTTCCTAACAAAACACAATAGGACATCCTAATCTACAACAAGTCCCTCTTCATCTCTGTGTACTTCCTTCCTCCCTTCATCCCACATCCCTATCCTCTCCTGCCATCCCTTTCCTCGTTTGCCTAACACTCTCCCCTCTATTACCTTCTTCAACATCCCATTGCTGCTCAGTACGCCTTCCATCTATTTTTCCTGCCTCCATAGGATTTCTCCCAACAAACCCCTCTCCTCCCCTCTCACCATACCTAGCACGTCCTCGTTTGTTTTCCTTTTCGTCCCCTTCACCTTCTCCACATCCACATTCAAAAGCCACCAATCTACTTCTATCACCCTGCTTCAGGTTCCGCGCCGTTCATAACCACGCTCCATATCAAAGCTGTTACTAGCTGTTTCTCAACATCCCTACTCAACGTCACCGTCATCAATTCTCTCCTCCTTGTGAAACATTCCTTGTCTAACGCAGTTCTTCTACTTATGTCTCTACTATTTTGACCATTTTGGTCCAAAAGACTTCCACAATGGCACAAATGACCGTAGCTGTTGGTCGCCTCCCCTAAATACACTACTACTTCAATAGCATAGCATTAGTAATAGAGTACTTTTGAAATTGTCAACCTATGTAACGAATTTTACGCCCGTTGCCTACATGCCGTTTACTCGTCTACCGTAAGTGCTATTGGCGCGCGCGCATTACACCCTCCCCCTTTGGACTCTTCCAGTCCTCCATTTATCCTTCAATAATTCCTCGTACCAAAACCGTAGTCCCCCCACCCCATCACCATATCTTCCTTCGCCTAACGTCGCATTCCAATCTCCCATCACTATCAAATACTTCCCTGTAGGAACACACGCGATTATATCCCTCACCCACCCTTTGCCCATTCGCAAGAGTACGGCTGGGGTTGATTCTTCCCATTATATTCAACCGGTCGTAGATACCGTTCGCTTCATGCAGTGAGAGATAATTTGAATAGACTTCAAGGCCGGAGTCAGTCTCTTCCCTTCAACCACTAACGGTCACTCTACAGTTCGCCACAGAATAGGCTGAAACCGAAACTTAGGTCCGCGTCACAAGAAAGAGAGCGAAATTTCGGATGGGACGATGTAGGGGGATGAAAGGGCAGAAGGAGGTCCTCGGCGACCAACAGCTCTAACCTCTCTCTCTCTCTCTCTCAGTGTGTGTGTACCTGTAATTAACATGATCTACATTATTTGAATTAATTTACAAAAAAATATAGCAATCGTCCTGACAAAATAATTTATTGATCCTGCATGCCAAGTGTGCAATCATCTCCCGACATACACCAGTACTTGACAGAAAATATATGCACTTTTACAGTAATGATTCCAGACTCTAATTTGGTAGCACCATGTTTACAAAGTACGAAATGTCTCCTACGTTCAACGAAAAATCATATCCTAAGTTTGTAAGATATATGATAGCCAGATAAACAATGCGGTAGTTTAATTTCCTTCACTGTTGAAATCTTAATGCTGAGAGTATGTCCTGCCACCTGTGTACGAAAAAAGAAATTTACTTCTTTAATTAATTTTTCGATCCTCAAAATTTTCTGCAAAGTACATCCAAATCGAAACTAGTCTATGTTACTTTCGGAATGTTTATCCTATTTATACACAAAATTAAAAGATCTAACTCCGTCGCGTCTTGACATGATGTATCCCCAAATAAATAAATGTTAATTTTCAGACATATTATTAAGAATAGGATGAATTCATGTTGCCGTCCTTCGTCATATGCTTTGATTAATTTCTTCAGTCGGATGAGTCACAAAGGGTTCATTAACATTAATTGGATCGTTCTTGCAATTAGCTATTTTGGAGAAATTACGACCAGTGCTCGTTTGTTAAGTTAGCAAACAACCAGCAATATTATTACATATTATCATTTTTTAAACGTAGTTGTTTAACAAAAATGTAATTGTAAGCCTGACAACAGCAGAAACCTTAACTGTAACGCATACCCATAATTAAAATGGAAAACAGTAAAAGACAATAATCTCTTGGTTCCCTCGCATACATAACAGATAAATGAGGTCGGTATGACATAGTAACCATTGCATTAAATGTTTAGAAATATTTTTTGTTTGTTTTGGTCCAGAGATCAGAGTTTATTTGCGCATTTTGCGCATAAAAAAATTCCAAGTCTGGTCCAGCATTTTTCAAGGGTTGCTCAAATGAAACTATCCATCTCATTTGCATATACATACCCTGAAAGAAAGATCCCAGGGCCATTGGCAATGCTTTCTCAGCTTCATTCCATACTGCGAGCGCGGACCCAAGAGAACCCAAATGTTATTAGATTAATCGTCGGGTTTCACTCAGATTTCAGTGCGTCAGCAGTCAGCACCACATTCCATTGGTGGACTTAACCGAATGTAATCGATCGTTCACATTCCAACTACCTTGGATTTTGGAAACATCCCGTAAGATTCAAACGGATGGACAGCTCATCCAAATGGGCTCCCGAACACCAAAACGCAATCGAATCGGTTGGCTGACGGATCAGTGCGCCACCGAATCGATTAAGACGACTCGAATCCTGAATAACTCCCCTGCTCGTAATCGAACGCCAGGTGAGCTATACACGCTGGCGTATCGAAAAGTTGCTTTCGTTTTGATAGTGTGAGTTGACATAAGTCGAGTTTTCAGATAAGAAATCTATGTGCTTATAGCTTAAGAGAGGGGAAGGATAAGGGAAGGAGAGGGAGAGCGAGGAGGCTCTTTCGGCCATTTTGTAAGTGTTTCCGGCGGAAATAATGGATCCCACCACATTCACGAATCAACAACGGGTCTCCCGCGGCCACCGCGTAACAATGGCAACTGTCATTGAAAACGCGCTCTTCCGGGCGAGGGAACTACAGTCGCCGACGTTACACGACCACGATAGAAGAGGAGTTTGCCTTAAGGGGATCCGGCTTTGGACTTCGAAATCCTAGAAGGGGAACAAGAAAACCCTAGCGCACCTAAACCACATCCATTTATACGACGAACCACTGCGGTTAGTGTCATGAGAAGCCTTCTCCTGTGCACCAAATACATGAATTTATATTGGCAATTTTTCTGCTTCGAAAGAATTCATGCATCGATACGGCACATTCAGATTCTCGTGACCCGTGTAATTTCAATGTTAAGGCATTGCTGAATGAAACAAAATATCTGTCGTTCGATTCAAGGTGATATAACCGTAGACTCTGAAGGCACTAAATTTGTGGTCGAGCAGACAGCATTATATAGATTCTGAAGGCTTCAAATATAAACCATAAACACAGTAATCAACCCGAAGGTCGGTTTAGTAGGTGATGGTAGAGCTCACCCATGTACCAAGCCCGACGGCGTGTGAATATTCACACATCATGGTAGGGGGGCCAGTTCCTTTCCCTGTGCCGGTTATGGTTTCCCAAGAAGATCTGGTACCCGAAACATCAACTAGCTTGGGTGAAGCTGCAGATGCCCAGAGTGCCTTGCCCGGGAATCGAACCCGGGACCCTCCGGTCAGTAGTCCAACGCTCTACCCACTGGACCACCGCGACCATATTCTCGTAATTATTTCGAAGTCTACGGTTTAATGATGTGTTAAATGGACACAGACTGGACATTCCCTTGCCTCTCACAACAAAAAGCCAATATCCTACTCTACAACAAACCCCTCTCCATCTCCGTACACTTCATTTCTCCTCCCTTCATTCCGTCCAACACCCCTATCACCTATTTTTGCCCCTTCCTCGTTTGTCGCACATTCTCCTCTCTACCACAGTATTCAACATCCCATTGCCAATCAATATAGTTTGCATCGATTTTCCCATCCTCCTTATGATTTCTCCCAACAATTCCATCTATTCGCCCACCATTACTAGCACTTCCGTTTTCTTCACTAGTATTTCTGTCCATTTCACCTTCATCCTTTTCTACGCCCATATTTCAATAGGCTCCCAACTACGTCTATCGTTTTGCTTTACCAACCAAGTTTCCGATCCGTGCAAAAGCATACTCTATACCAAAGTTTTTCCCCGTCTTCTCTCAAACTCCATACTGATTTACCTATTAGCCTAGAGCGAAGCGGTCACCTAACCGCGTTTCACCTCATGCTCATATTACACGCATGAACTTAACGTCACACTTGCGTGGAAGAGGGTATGGTAAAGAATATCCACGTGTCGTTGCGAGCAAGTTTCGTGGTTTCTCAAAGCAAATCGAATATAGAAGGTGTCCTCTTTTTCTTGAATGGCTTTTCACCAACTACCAATCAGAGGAAAGCATGCAAGAGAGGGAAAGTGAAACCAAAGAGCGTTGCATCGCGCTTGTGAACTGAAGCTATTGCAGGGGATGGAGTACGATTAAATGATATGTTAAAATGCAATCAACCACTCATTAATGCAAATAATATGAAAAGTAATGTAAAAATAAGATTTATGGGCAGTGCCATAGTTATCTGTAAAGGAATATCTTCGACTCTGTAACTAACCTACACGACACAGTTTACATAAATGTTCTAAATGTTTAATAACCAAAAACGCTAGGAGAGAATTTGTAAATGGCCATGCAGCTTTCGTTCCCCTTTAGAAAGTCCTGAGTGGTCAAATTTGACGATATCATTGTGACTGGAGTGTCATAGCATGTACGAGATGAGTTCCGGTTGTAATGGTCTCCTATTTTTTTTTGAGAAATTGCGCACACCAGTAATTTGAAATTTCTCAACATGATTTCCTGCACATCGACGGACACATTTTGCACAACTTCCGACACCGTGGTCCCAATGGCCGTCGAGAGTGCTTCCGTAGAATCCCCATTAAATCGCCCGACGTGTAACAGCACACGACGAACTCTTCTAATAAACAACCTCCCGAGAGCATGTCCAGGTTACCTTTTGAGACCCTCAGCCCCTGGCCGACAAACACACTCGGACCCCCACGTGGTCACCGACACAACCGGGGGATGACGCAAGCAGACATATCGCGCGCGCCCACGCCATCTGTTGGGCGGAGACGATTGGTTCAACACGCCCACGCGGGTGGCGCCACTGCGCCTCTTCCCTCACCCTATGCTGACCGCCGCAGCCACCCCGGTATGGGAAACTGCGCCGCGAACGGGGCAATTCACATTTGGTGGCCTCGATAAATGACGTAGGGCGAGCATTGTTGCGAGCGCATCGTTCCGAACCCTTGGCATATAATGGTACGGCCTCTCAACGCGTAGTTCCGTTCTCATCCGATGGTAACACAGCGCTCCCATCCCGCAAATCCCCACCCCGCTTCCCAAGACCGCCTCGGAACACCCTCCCCTCACGACCAATGACACGAATTTCAACCTTCGCGATTCCTTACACATCAACATTACGGCGGAGCTTACTTTATTAATTTTTCCAACGTGAGGGATTACTTTTTATTTACATTAATGTAACAAATCACCAACCACTGAAATTGTCACTAGTTTATTACTAAGGTATTCATGCGGCAATTTCTTAATCTCTTGAACCAAAAATTAGGATCGAACAATCCAGCCTTAGATGCATTTCTATTGAATATAAATCACGCCATAAGAGTACCACTCAAAATGAAGTGACATATCTGATTTCACGGACCATCGGTCAATTCTCAACCACACTGCACATCTACATAATACCCCGCAAGCCCCCGCAAGGGCGTGTGGCAGAGGGTGTTGGGTCACCACACGTTAAGGAGAACGAAACCACGTGTAAAATCAACACATCCATGCAAGCCTACACCCACAGTGGCGTATACATTCATGCAAAAATGCTTTCAACTTAAACGCATTCAAATACCAACTAGCATATGCATGCACCACAGGATGCAGTAGAATTTGAAAAGTGAGAAGGCGAAATTCCACAACCACATGGGCATGCAACATATACAACGGACTCCTGCCCCAAGGACACAGGTAGGGACGCGAACTGTAATCCACTGAGTGTCTATTAGTTTTATGAAATATCTCCTCTCTAAAAATGCCTCCGAACGGTCACTTCGTCTATCAAGCGAGTCGCTCCTCCTTGAGACGAGATTTCTCAGTCCGCAAGGATTCATGGGAGATGACTATCCAATTGGATATTTTCTCACAAAGATAATTCGAACTCAGTTCAGCCTTTACCAACTCTCATTCTTTGCCAGCCCAATCTGTTGTCCCATTACGCACCTCGGGCCATTATCATGTAGTATTTATACTGGTTGCATTCTACTGATTCTTTGCGGCAAAGTTCATGATTTCTGACACGCATGCCTTTATATTCGAGGCATATTCATAAAGTAAGGCCCGTTTGCTTATATTTAAATATTTGCGCTTCAGAAGACAGTTTTACTCCTGCAGCGCCATCTATGGATTCATTGAGAAGCTATAGCAGCATTTGTTTTGTTTCAGAAGCCGTTAGCTTGTACGTACATGCAAACAACAATGTCCGCAACAATCGTTGATCCCGCCAGCTGCGAAGTGCGTTCTGTCATACGATTCTTGTGTGCAAAGGGATTGTCGGATGCTGAAATTCATCGAGAGTTATGCCTAGTTCATGAACCTACAATTATGAGTGAAGGAAAGGTTAGTCAATGGTACCGTGATTTTAAAAATGGACGAGCAGATGTTCATGACGAAGAGCGAAGTGACAGGCTCAGTATTCTGACCGATGAAATTGTTTCGCAAGTGGAACAAAAACTGCGATGTGATCGTCAATTGACGATTAATGGCCTGTCTGAACAATTTCCTCAACTTGGACGCAGTACTGTCTACAATATTCTCACGGAAAACCTCGGATACCACAAACTGTGTGCGGGGTGGGTACCGAAAATGCTCACCGACCACCACAAAGAGCAAACAATGCCCAACAAGATGGGGTTGATGAGACCTTGCACCTAGCGACTACTTCCTCTTCTTGCACTTGAAACAGTGGCTCGTTGGACAACGTTTCGAAACCGAAGAGGAACTCAAGGACGGCGTTGTCAATTGGTTGGTCAACTCTCAGGCTGCGAGCTTCTATGCAGAGGGGTTGAAGAAGCTGGTGCAACGAGAAATGCTTAGAGGTGAACGGCGATTATGTAGAGAAGTGAAGCAGGTTTGTGGCTACGTAAAAGGGCCAATAAAATGTGTTTCATGAGAGTATATTTTTTCCTGTGACTAAACGGCCCTTACTTTATGAGCATGCCTTGTGTTACAAAATCAAATCAAATTTGGAACAACTAATATGAATGGATTCCGATTTCTAGGATTCGGTCGAATTCGGTCGTGAATGGATTCTAGACACGACACTTCATTCTTGAAACAATAGACTATGTAAACCTCATCGGGCTACTTGAATCTCCCAATATGTAAACCTGGTAACGACTTCCGGCCGCTAAGACAGTACTTCGGACCGCAAATCCATATTATTTCAATATTTTCAATTTAAAAACGAATCCGATGAATTTAGAGTGAGTATATTTAGGTGGGACCATCATCCAGCCACTATGCCGAGCTTCAAAGCCAGAAGGTATCCGCAGCTGCATTCATGTTTCGACATAACATAATTCTCATATTAGAGACTTTCCATATCATGTAACGTTGGATTATAAATTGAAAATTAGCGAAGCAAATTGTAGAAAAATCAGATTGAACATTTAATTTTTTTCCACGAAGGTTTTGGAACGATGTTGTAGTTCAACGGAAAAATTACTTCATTCAGGATACATAGCGTAGTTTATGGACATTTATGCAAGAGAGCCTTTATCTTCTGCAAATAATGCCCGCCCCCATGCTGCAACAATGCAAATTCCGCAAGAATAGGGTAACACTCAAAAACCAAAAACAGTTTCGCATGCAGTATCGACTTCCAACCTATATTACTCCATTATATAGCCAGTCAATTAGCCACTAAATAGCAGTATGAACAGCGGATTATGTCAACCGACTGGTGAGAAGATTGGGATTTTGGAAATAAGGACTTGGCCGATTGTTTTTTCGAAGAGACGCCGGGATAATCACGCGAGGTCCCAAGGGGAGTCCTTCGAAGGGAACAACTAAGGCCTCATCATTGTTCTAGTTTAGGCTATTCGTTGATCACTGTGCTCATGGTGTATGCAAAACGGATCATCTACTAATTAAGGGAGGTTTTGGAAAGACACAAGCTACGAAACGGTATAACGACAGTTCCCTTGTCTCTCCCGAAACAATATACAACCCAAAATCCTACTCTACAATAAGCCTCTCTTCATTCCCGAATCCACTTCCTTCCACCGTTCATCCCGTCCAATATTCATATTCTATTCCTATCCCTACTTGCTCGTTTGCCCCACATTATCCCCTCTATCACAGCCACCAACATCCCACTGCCGATCAATAGGCTTTTCACCCAGATTTTCATGTCTCCTTAGGATTTCTCCTAACAATCCCCTCAACTCCACCATCACACCAACCACTTCCTCGTTTGTTTTCCTTTCTGTCCGTTTCACCTTCTCCATCCGTCTTCACACCCACACCTCAAAAGCTTCCAATCTACGTCTATCACCCTGCTTCAATGACCATGTTTCCGCGCCGAACATAACTACGCTTCATATCAATGTTTTAACGAGCCAATTGTTGACATCCTTACTCAACGTGCCTCCCATCAATTCCCTCTTCTTTCCTTCTTCTCCTAGTGCAATTTTTAAACCCCTACTACTTTGACCATTTTGGTCCAAAACACTTCCGAGGTAAGTTCACTGTGCCGTCTGCTCTATTTTTTCCCCTCCTATTTTAATGTTTAGCTTAGCCATTCTCTTTCTGGAAAACTGCATGACCTTAATTTGGTTTATATTGATTCTCATCCCGTATCTATCGCAATGAATTTCCAATTCACTCAGCATTGTTCGCAAACCATTGGTTGACTGACATACTAAAAGGCTTCGTCTTCGGCACACCTAACCGATTTGACGAAGTCCCCTCCGACTTTCATTCCTACCTCCAGTTCTTCCCATGTCTGCCCCTTTAACCATTTCCTCCACACATACGTTGAACAGCACCGGTGACAATGGGCAACCCTGCCTTACACCTCTTCCCAACACTGCCCATCCGGGCTCTCCGTTCCCCACTCGCACCCGAGCAGTTTTAAGACATGTACAGGTTTGCGGATCAGTCTCCTGTCCATTTCCTATATTCTTTTTTATCAGTTAGTTATCCATTCCTATTTTCTACAAAACATTTATTTGCCACTCAATAAGGCTGAAATTTTGCGAAACGCAACGAAAAAGAACGCAAAGCATCGGAAGAACTGCGCGACAGCTAGGAACTTCATGTTCTACCATACCAGAGAGTCTACGGCAATCGTGAAGAAAGAGCACTACCACAGCGAAATTGCAGCCTTATTGGATAGCAGCACCTATTCCGAATTGAGAAGTGACCCAACGGCGAAGATAGAATGACTCCTCATGGAGACAATCCAACGATCATCCATTCCAGGGGAAGACAAATGGAGACTCTTTCCATCTGCAGCCGAACCACCGCGTCTGTCTGGACTGCCTAAGGTCCACAAGAGGTGAGGCCCCCTTACAACCAATCGTGAGCAACGTCGAGGCACCAACCTACGAGCTGACGCAATACGGCGCAAGTTCTCTCCAACCCTTCACCGGAAGAACCGACTCGTCCGTGAAAAACTCTCTTCGAGGAATTAATTCGCACCATCCAGAACATCGAAGTAAAGGAAGGAGATGTGCCGGTGAGGTGGTCTCTCTATTAGCGAATACACCATTGATGACTCAAAGCTACTCATTAAAGAACTCACCGCAGAGGGATTGCCCGAGGATTTCCCGGACCTCGCAGAGTTTTGCCTCAGGAATTCATATTTCCTTTGGAATGATAGAAGTGGAATGAAGTACTTTAAGCGGAAGGAAGGTGCGGTCATGGGATCGCCTCTCTCTCCTGTAGTAGCTGACATTTTCATGGAGAATTTCGAGCAGATGGCAATAGATATTTACCCAAAGAAACAATCTCTATGGATCGGTGATATCGATGACACCTCGGTCATCTGGCCACAAGGCAGGGAAGAACTAGAATTGTTCCTGAAACAACTAAATCAGCAACGCCCTGCCAAAAAATTCACAGAAATTGGAACAGAACGGTGGTCTGCCCTTTCTAGATGTATTGGTGAGCAGAAAACCTAATGGCAGCCGCACCATTGCAAGAAAACCCATACCGGCCGGTATTTGGATGCGCGATCACACCACCATCCCGCCCAGAAGAGCTCGCTGGTCAATACCCTAGTTCATCGTGCTTCCATCATCTCAGACGCCGAATCGCTTTCATCTGAAGAACGATACCTGATCTCGGCGCTCGAAAAAAACGGATAACCCGGAACATATTGTCCAAAAAGAAGGAACCCCCAAGGAAGAAAAGGAGTTGACGGAAGACGGGATTCTGACCAAGAAACAAGAGCGAGAAACCTGAAAAGGAAAAAATATGCTGCCATTCCGTATGTCGCCGGGACGCCTGAAAAAAATAAGTAAGCCCCTATAATGTAATAACTAGGTTCTCCACAGCAACAAAAACCAGCGACATCATCTCTCCGCCAAAGGACCAAATCCCCGATCTCATATACAAAGGAGTACATGATATCAAGTGCACCTATGGGAAGTCCTATATCGGCCGAACAGGAAGGTCCATCAGATGCAAGACCAAGGAGCACCAAAGGGACAGAGACAAGAAACAGTCCCGACTATCGGCAATTACCGAACATGCGTGGTCGGAACCTGGACACATGACCGACTAAGCAAAACTGCTGTCAAGAGAGAAACATTATTTTCCGAGATTCATAAGAGAAGCAGTAGAGATAATGAAAAATCCTAATAATTCAACCGTGAGGAAGGCTACTCAGAGCACTCCGGACCAGCCAGCGTCTCCTATATTTTGCGGCCAAATTTCTCCTTCTCGGAAACAACTCGCAAACTTATGCTATGATTTTTCTGAAAATGTCATTGTAATTCATATTGTGAATCGACCGGTTGAGGTGTGCCTGTGTCCGCAAGGGTTTCCAATTTCGATGCACCCTGAAGACGCCACCAGGACTGGGCCCGAAACAGTTGTCCAACGAGCCAACCTAAGTGACGGTAATTCCCGGAGGCAGAATGGATCCTTCATCAGATAGACGTCGCGGAAACCTTGAGATTTACAGTAACTTTCCCTGTTTTACTCGGCCATTGTTAAAAAATTAGGCAAGTTCGATCGAGTTAATATTGTTTTCACCGGATCTCATATGACTACTACTGGCGAAATTGGAAACCTATGGAATACACGAAAGTATTATTAACTGGATTAAAAAATTTTTAAGTGATCGTGTCCAAACAGTCGTCCTGGACGGTGTATCATCCGATACTGTCAAGGTCACGCCGGGTGTACCACAAAGAAGTGTCATAGGTCCCCTCCTTTTCCTTATTTACATAAATGACCTCAGTAACGTAGTTAATAGCAAGCTCCGTCTTTTCGCCGATGATGCAGTAATTTATGGGGACATCCGAAGTCACGAAGACAGAGTCGTGTTAGCCAACGACCTAGATGCAATTCAAAATTGGTGCGACACATGTCAATTGGAATTGAATTTTTAAAAATGCGTAGTAATACATTTTTGGGAAAAGAGTAATTCCCTCCCTTATAGTTACAAAGTGAAACAAACCAATATCGAGAGGGTAGATTCCTTTAAATACTTGGGTGTAACAATTACTCACGATCTGTCCTGGGGAAAACACATACGAGAAATATGCGGTCGTGCTAATAAAAAATTGGGATTTGTGAAAAGAGTGCTAGGTAAATGCGATGAACAAGTGAAAGAACGATGTTTCCTTGCCTTGGTCAGGCCCCACCTAGAGTATGCTGCCAGTATATGGGATCCTCATAACATAAATTTGGTTTCGGAATTAGATCGAGTTCAGCGGAGGGGTGCTAGATTTGTCAAACATTGTTATGACCAACTCAGCAGCGTATCCACTTTGCTAGACAATTTAGTTTGGGATTCTCTTACACACCGGCGTTTCAAATATAGATTAAACTTATTAAATACATTTAAAGATGGGCCCTTTTCCGATGACATCAAGGATATAATACGAACCCCAACGTATTACGGTCGAAGGGATCACGAATATAAGACTAGAGAGATAGACTGCAAGACTGACAGGTTTAAAATGCCATTTTTTCCAAGAACGATAAGGGACCAGAATTCTCGTAGCCGAAATTCCCCAGGACTTAGTTCATTACAATAAGTATTAACGTACAGGTTAGGGACTTCGCGAGGATGTGTATACATGTGTGTATGTATGTATGCATATATACGTATGTGTATACATGTATATATATACATGGAATATATATATATAAATATATATATACATAATATATTTTTTATTAGGTAATCTACCGGTTAAGGTAGGTTTTTGGATGGACACAACTATCAAATAAACATTTTGTGACTCCCCACCTAGCAAACTAATCTATATCAGGTCCCTCTTCATCTCTGTGTACTTCTTTCCTCCCTTCATCCCGTCCAACATCCCTATCCTGTTCCTACCCTTACCACGCTTGCCCAACATTCTCCCCTCTATTACCCTCTTCAACATTCCACTACCGCTCAATACGCCTTTCATCCATTTTTCCTGCCTCCATAGGATTTCTCTCAACAAACCCCTCTCCTCACCCACCATTTCCAGTACTTCCTCATTTGTTTTCCTTTCGGTCCATTTCACCTTCTCCATTCTTCTCCACACCCACATTTCAAAAGCCTCCAATCTACGTCTATCCTCCTGCTTCAGCGACCACGTTTCCGCGCCGTACATAGCTACGCTCCATATCAGAGTTTTTACGAGTCTTGTCTTAACATCCCTACTCAACGTCCCCGTCATCAACTCCCTCCTCCTTGAGAAAGCCTCCTTGCCTAGCGCAATTCTTCTCCTTACGTCCCTACCACTTTGACCGTATTGGTCCAAAACACTTCCGAGATATGTAAACTGCTCTACCTGCTCTATTCTTTCCCCGCCTATTTTAATATTTAGCTTAGCCTTTTCCTTTCTGGAAAATCGTATAACCTTTGTTTTATTAATATTGATTCTCATCCCATATTTATCGCACTGAACCTCCAATTCCCTCAACAATGCTTGCAACCCCTTGGCTGACTGAGCAACTAATGCTTGGTCATCAGCAAACCTAACCGATTTTACGAATTCCCCTCCGACCTTCATTCCTACCTCCAGTTCTTCCCATGCCTCTTTAATCATTTCCTCTACATATACGTTGAACAGTACCGGTGACAATGGGCAACCCTGCCTTACACCTCTTCCTAACACTGCCCATCTGGACTCTCCGTTCCCCACTCGCACCTGAGCGGTCTGAGACATGTACAGGTTGCGGATCAGTCTCCTGTCCCTCCAATCCATTCCTATTTTCTGCAATACACGCATTAATTTTTCCCATTCACTCTATCAAACGCTTTTTCGAAATCTACAAAACAGGCAAAAATGTCCTGATTGTATTCTATATTCCTCTCGACTAGTGATCTCATTACTGCAATGGCATCCCGCGTACCTCTTCCTTCCCTGAACCCAAACTGATCATCCCCTAAGTAATCATTTGCCTTACTCTCTATCCTTTTGTTGATGATCCTGAGAATAACTTTAGCTGCGTGGGATATCAAACTTATTGTTCTGTAATCCTCACATGACGAAGCCTTTGCCTTTTTTGGAATAGGAACTAACACCGATCTCACAAAATCTTCCGGCCAGATTCCTTCCTCATAGATACTACGAATCAGTCCATATATGGCCTTCTTCCCACCTTTCCCTAACCATTTCAACATTTCTACAGGAATATTGTCCACCCCCACAGCCTTATTTGCTTTCATCTCCTTTAATGCCCTTTCTATTTCATCGTCGAGTATGCCTGGATCTAAGCTATCTTCTTCTACGTCATGTTCCTTTTCTATGTCTAACCTTGTCGGCCTAAGTTCTTTACCATACAGTGTTTCTATACATTCCTTCCATCTCTCTTGGATTTTTCCTGGTTCAACTATTATCTTACCCCATTTATCTTTAACTGTTAGCACAGATCTTGCCTTCTTACTTCCCGATAATAACTTAACCTTGCTGTATAGAGCACCAATTTCACCCTTCTTCTGTAAACTTTCCATTTCCTCGCATTGCGTTTTCCACCATTCTTCTTTTGCTTTATTTGTGGCCCTTCTCAATTTATTGTTTAACTCTTTGTACTTCATTTTGCCTAACTCTGTGTTTACATAATATATATATATATATATATATATATATATATATATATATATATATATATATATATATATATTTTTTCTTTCAGGTTCCCCCCACCTTTCCTCACCTAACCCCCAACCCCCTCAACCCTTACCCTTCCCTCATGGTGCTACACCCCCTGCCACACACCTTTTTGGTGGCTCGCAGGGTATTTATGTAGATGTAGATGACGATTCACGCCTGCGGCGTTGAATGCGCGGCTCTATGTCCCCCCGTATCGCTACGTTGGAAGGTAGCGTTGCAAGAGCATGATCGAAAGGTGAAAGTAAGTAAGGCGTAAGGAAGTAAGTAACGGTAAGTATAGTAAGGCTTCGGGTGGAATAAGGAAAACTCGAGGCGCCGATGGAACTGCATCTTTCTGCCGGAACGCAACCAGCGGCTAGGTCATCGTGGAGCTGTCCGGTCTTTTGGCGTGGGAGAGGCGCCATTCCGTGTAGCGGAGGGTCGTCTAGGTCTCCAGTAGCGGTGGGGAGTGGGTAAACGCCGCTGTGGGTGAGGGAAGGGAGATGCGAGGGCAAACCACCCCGTCCCCAACAGGTGTCATTTGCTGGCAGACCATAGCAGTAGAGTAACTGCAGCACCCACCCCCCCTCTCGGAGCACGCATATCTACGGCAGCACTCCCCGCTCAGTGTATTAACGACGCGGAGGCAGTTAACACCTCCGAAAACGGGAGGGAGAAAGAATAATCGGATTTTGCTATTTGCTCGTGAAATGCAAATATTTCTTAACTGTCAGTCACTGATCCGTGCAATATCATTGAACAAAATTATTTCCGATAACGAAGGACGAGGGGATTACTTTTAATCCCGCTTAATTTATTTTCCCGCGGTGTGCATTGCTCACGACTTCACCCCACGGGCACACTATCCACAGTGACAACCTAAACGTTCACCTTCAAAAATCTATGTTCATTTTTATTTCTTTGAAGTCATTGTCGGCCAGAAATAGCTTCGAAAAATACATTATTTTTTTGTTATTTCTGATGCAAAATTTCCTCCAAGTGAAGGACAATTCATGCTTTTCATTTGGCATGCATACCATAGTAGTACCTGCGATTCATATTTCGAAAATTACCTGATGGGCAGTCTCGGCACCGCGTAACATCCCTTCGACTGACGACTGTTGGCCGTTCGTTTCCGATACTATCTACGATTAATTTTCCACGGAGACCACCGGATTTCATTCACTTGAGTTCATCATTTAGTCACCTTAATTACATAACATATGGCATCAATTTTCGGTCTCATTGTTGAGCTTTTATATCCCAATAAAATGATATGGGCTTCTTCAATTCAAAAAGCTTAAAACACATTGAATAGATGAAAATATCTGGGGTTGGATAAATGGCTTTTTGAATGGCCGGGTAGTCACAGATGGAGTTAGTTCAGACACAGTAGAAGTTACTTTGGGTGTTCCACGGGAAAGTGTTATCGAACCTTTTTTATTCCTGCTTTACGTTAAGGACATTGAATTCGTAATCACTAGTAAGATACGTTTGGTTGCCGACGAAGTTATTTGCAGAAAAACGCGTAACCCCGAGGATGAAGCAGCTTTAGAAAATGACCTAAATGCTATAGTACGCTGGTGCGATACATGGCAATGAAAATTATTCTTAAAAAAGTGCGTGGTGAAGTATTTTCGGAAAAAGAGCAATTCCCTCCAGAACGCCTACTGCATCGGGAACAGCGAAATGGAATGTGTAGACTCGATTAAATTACTTAGGAGTTACACTTGCTCACGACCTCTCCTGTGTGAAACAAATACGGGGAATATGTGTCTATGCTATCAAAATAATAGGATTAACATCGAGTACTGCGTTAATGTGATGAAAAAGTCAAAGAGAAACGTTTTTTTTCTTGGTTAGGATTCATTTAGAATATGATCCTAGTATATGGGATCCTCACGAAGTTGGATTCATTGTCGAATTGGATCGCGTGCAGCGTAGAGGAGCTAAATTTGTAAATCGCTGTTATGATAAACTTAGTAGCTTATCCAAAATAATTAAAAGACGAGTTAGGCTAGAAATCACTCACGGAGCGAAGGTTAAACTACTGCAGTTTAAATCTCATGCATATGAATTGGAAGGGCGTCTCTTTAGCGATAATATAAAAACGTATTATTACCCCCGTCGTACTACGGTGGGCGAGATCATGTCAATACATTTAGAGAAATTAATTGTAGAGCAAACAGATTTATGATGTCATTTTTTCCATGAATGACAAGGGATTAGAATAACAATGTCCGACCGCGGTAGGTGTAAAAATAGTCTCCTTAAAAGTTAGTCTGGTGCGTATTCACTCTCTACCACACACCCTAGCAGTGGCTTGCAGGGTACAAAAATATCTAAAGTACTATCTAAATATCGAAAATTCTCCACCGATTGTGCCCACGTTTATCTTCCTTTCAAGCTCCTCCCAAATCGGAAGCAACAACGACCTCCCCCCCCTTGGTGCGTAAAATGCCCCCTCCATTCTAATTATCTGCCGTGCTCAACTCACCTGGATCCGCGACGAAGAATGGAGCAGCATCGATACTGGGAGGTTCTGCCAAGTTGTCCTTGACTAAACCCCACATTATGTAATCCGGAAGGGACAAAGAGGTTCCTTGACTATTCTCACGTCGTTACACGCATCCACTGCCCATTAAGTAACAAAGAAGTGCAAGATCAATTCCATCAAAAGGAATGCGTCCGGCCGTCGAGGGCTGAAAACACCGAAATGCAGCGGAAAGCTCCCCTTTTCCCTAAAAGCGTATCTAAACCACATGTAATTCACACCACCATTAATCGTTGTAAGTGCTGGGTTGGCGGACACGTTTAAGGTAAGAATGTCAGATGAATTACTACGCGCGTATGTTGGGTTTCTCTACATTTAGTTATTTCAATACCCTGCAAGCCACTGGCAGGGGGTGAATACACACCAGCCTAATTTGGACTCGAATATGACCCTACCGCGGTCGGAAAATGTTATTCTGATCCATTCTCGTTAGCGGAAAAAATGACACCTTAAATATATCTGTTCTACACTTAAACTGCTGGCCCCGGCGGCTGTGGGGTAACGTGCTCGCCACCCAACCCAGAGGTCGCGGGTTCGACTCCCGCCTAGGTGTATTTTCCTCAACTTGGATGTATGCCATTGTCTTCAATGTCACGTCTAAGGGCTAAGTGGTAGAAAGGACTATCAGTCTTTATCTCGTGCAATATAAGTCGATATTTAAATAAAATAAGCCCGGTCAAGGCGAATGATTTTTACTCTCTGAAATTGTTGCATTATAATGCACACATAGCGGGGGACTCCGTTAAAGTTAATGTTACAGTTTCTTGAAATCTCTCTAACTTTATTGACATGATCTTTCCTACCGAGGCACGATGGGTCTAATAACACATTTTCAGCATCACTGCTAGATATTTAGATCGGCCCAAATGGCCTATTCAGCTGTCAGTCGCCTCCCCTTCCCCACTAATAAATGCCACCACTAGGGAGAGCGAGGAATCTTTTTTCCCACGTGCCATTCGCGGTGGCGAGAATGAGATTAAACCCGGACGGCAATGTGGACAACCGCTAAGTCAAATGATACGCGACACTGATTAAGTCCACTAATGCCTCAAAGCAAGCGACTTTCCACTCCCCCCGCCGCGCGCTCGCTCCTCTGCAGAATGAACGCAGAACTCTCTTCGAGAGTGCTCTGGCAATCGATGAAAGCCCGTTTAACCGACTCAACGTAACGCCAATTGTACGCCCTCATGAAGACCCCTTCGGAATCTCCTGAATGTGCATCTTCGGGGATCAATTCTTCGCAAAGTGGCAACCCTGCTCGTCACTCAAATCTTGCTCTGTGTTGGCGATCCTGTCGCCCAGGCCACGACCGCGGGGGGCGGGGAGTTAAGGGGGGGGGGGAGGTGGCGCTGCCCAAGCAGAAAGAAGGAAGCCTTACGACACGCGCACACCCTCTCCAGCCACGCGGACGGACGCGGTGGAGAGAGGCCAGAGTGCGCCCCACTCGAGAGGGGCACCCGGCACCAACACCAGGGTGCGCCAGCGGCGGAATCCGATCCCGAGAGGCTCTCCCGCAGACGGACTTCTGAATGCGCATTGCACCCACGGGAAATAAGATTACGTAGGAGGGTATAGCCCACTAATAAATGCGTGGATCGTTTGGGACTACATTCGATGATTTCAGAAAACACGGAAATGAATCTCGAAGTGGTCCACCACCGTTCTGATTGATTGAACAGTTGATCGACAGTAGTCGTATTTCGTCGGGCCCTCAGGGTGGGAAGTCAGTACGATAGCCACGACACCATCTCGATCCCCCCACGGTCGATCGGCTCCTGGGGACCGGGCGCTGCGCCACACTTCCAGGGCCCACACCACGCACACACCCAGAGATCATAGATTAAGAGAAAACACTCAATGCACCATCCCCTTTCTTCGCCCCCCCCCTCGTCCGCACCTTAACTCTCTCCCTTCTCAAACAATGTGGGCTATGGCGACGCACCGATAGCACAATTATTGGCTTCTATCAATTTAAAAGGATCTGCAAGTGATCGCACAAACACAATTAACATCCGTGGAATTACAGTCGCATGGGTCAGATTGAACTATCAAAGCAATGAATGACGATATTCATATTTGGTGATATCATTTAGGCAGTCTGACAATTAAATGTCCCCGATATTATGTGCGCCACCTGCTGTTTCTAAGTAAGAGATCTGGTCCAGCCGAAACATATCATGCCCAGTCTGGACGATGATGGGCGGCACCAAAGGACGGAGGCGCACCGACCAGGGCCCTCCGGCCCATACCGACCAGCGTGCACGAGCACGACCAATTCACATTTAACTTCTAGGTTTTTTCTTTCATTTGTGACACTTGATGGAGAAAGCTTTCACATCAACCAAAACCGCTCCGTCAAACCACAATTCACGGATTACAATTAACAGATGGGACCCGGACATCACCGCGTGATTATAAGGGAGAGAAAGGTTATACGAAGTGGTGACTGTTGTAATTTGAATGCTTATAGCGGAACGGCCGAAAGCCAAAGGCCCAGGTACTTTTGGGATTGGCAAAAATAGAGAAACGACTCAAGAAGGCAAGCAATGTCCAATACCGTGTTCCTCGCGACTGTTAATTTTTCGTGTCGGTGGTGGCGTGCCGGTCGCATCCTCTTCGCTCCCCCGTAACCCGTTCAGTATGGCTGCATATCACCAAACAAAGCAGTACTTAAATGTTGCTTTGTTGCAACTCTTCGACATTGTTTAAACAAATGCTTTCCACTATTTCCATTTTCCTCGTCAACATGCATGGAATCTTCTCCTGCCACGCCGAGCAAAAGGCACGAGGGAAGTGCTTCGCCCTCAAGATGACACCAGGCATCGGGTGGGGGCGCCCACTTGCGCCACGGCGCCTCTTCTTGGCCACGACCTTCTTGGCTGCGTCATTCCCTTTAAATCTTAGTGTCATAACTTGACATTTGCAAAAGTTACGTAGCCAAGAGTACATCTATCTCTGTGTGTGTTGGCGATTTTTTACAATTGCAGAAATGGATTTAAATTTGCAACAACGAACTTGTATTAAATTTTGCGTAAAAAACGGATTTAGTGGCGCACGGACGTTGGAAATGTTGGAAAAGTGTTTCGGCAACGATTCTCTAAAAAAAACGGTCGTTTACCAGTGGCACGAGCGGTTCAGAAGTGGTCGTGAGTCAATCGAAGATGATGAACGCAGTGGCAGACCATCGACATCGAAAGTCGGTGAAAAAATTGATAAAGTAAAAGAAATGTTGGTCAATAACCGCAAATTAACCATCAGAGAAATAGCGGAGGACTTGAACATTGCCTATGGATCCGCCCAAGACATTGTGGTTAATGATTTGGGTTTCCGTCGTGTAGCAGCAAAGTTGGTGCCAAAAGACCTCAATTTCATGCAAAAAAGAGACCGTGTTGACGTCGCAAAAGACATGATTTGCGAGGCTGAATCCGATCCCACATTCATCAAAAGGATCATTACTGGAGACGAGACGTGGGTTTATGAGTACGACACGCAATCCAGACATCAGGCAAGTGAATGACGTTCACCAAATGAGCCGAGACCAAAAAAACCACGTCGTTTTCAGTCAAAAATGAAGGCAATGCTGACGGTTTTCATGGATTACAACGGTGTAGTGCATCATGAATTTTTGCCAGAAGGCCAGACAGTAAACAAAGAGTATTATTTGGGCGTTATGAGACGTTTTCGTGAAGCAATTTGCCGAAAGAGACCAGAAATTCGCCGAAAGAGACCAGAGACCGTCGCACAGTGCTATCATTATTCGTAATTTTTTGACGAAAAATGCAACAAATACCATCCAACAGCCACCGAATTCACCTGATTTGGCTCCCTGTGACTTCTTTCTGTTCAATCGAGTTAAAAAACCATTACGGGGAACGCGTTTTAGCAGCCGAGAGGAAGTAATGAAAAAATCGCAGGAAGCACTGATGGACATACCGAAAACCGAATATAAAAAATGTTTCGAGGATTGGATCAAGCGCTGGCATAAGTGTGTTGCAGTCGATGGGGATTACTTTGAAGGGGACAATATAGATTTAGATGAATAAACTTGTATTTTTTTATTTTCTGAATAAATTCCGGGAACTTTTTGAACAAGATAATACGTCAGAGGCGCATTCCTCCGCCGAAGAGCGAAGGAGGAGGAAATTAACGCACGATGAGACTTGGAGGTCACCATTTCAAAAGCAGAATATGTGCGGAACTGAGGAGTATTTTCTAAGACTTCGGAATACTTCGACAGGAAGTAAAGCATGGTCTACTGTGCCAAAACGGTGATTTGAAAACTTCAGACATAAATGAAAACTAACTAAGTGGATGCCCTAAACAGTACACCAACCACATTACTTAACATTGGCTCGTTGGGTTAGCGAATGCATCATCGCGTACAACACCGTCCCCATTGGGTGGAAATTCACGCATTGCAAAAAGGGCATTATATGCATTCATTCATAAGGTAGTGAGCCAGTGTGCCATCCTGTGTGCGCCACCCGTGATTATTTCCCAGGAAGATCCCCCTACCCGAAATGTGTGCCACGCCTGCGAGGGTGAAGCGGGGGGGGGGCAGGGGTCACCGGGAATAGAAACAGAGTCCGTATGGAGAAGTGCAACCACGAGCCAACAAGAGTATTGCAACACTGGCAACGTGAAGATCGAGAATAAAATAATGAGAAAATGAAATGCAGAGGCGCCTATAGAAGCGCCAAGAGCGATGAAAAGGGCGGAGTGCCAGGAAGCCGTCGATTGGACCTGGAAGAGGAGAAATGAAGGAGATGGCGAACGAAGGAATTACTCGAGAGTTGAAAACAAGATCGACAAGGAAACAATTGCAAGGGCAAAGAGGAAGACGCATGGAGAGTCGCCGGCTACAGAAGAGATGGTTACGAAGATGGATGAGGACATGGAAGACCGCACATCCAAAATTAGGCAGAAGGAAGAACGAGGGTATAAATGAAAAAATGAGGCGGGGATCCGACAAGGGCGTTGAAAGCATGATGGAAGCAATTCGAGAGCGAACAGAGGAAGGAATAAATGGGTGCACCGTGATGAAGTGTGTCACGAAGAAGGCAGAGAACACGTACGCTCGATATCAGAGATTCGAGCGGAATACTACCCTGTCCAACAAATACGAAAAAGCCAAGTAAAAACTTTATTTTGAAAAATTTAGTCTGCATCGTTTTTGTCCCCTTGAAAGTACTCACCATTCGTCCCTATGCACTTATTCCGTCTTATTTTACACTGTTTAAAACACCCTTGGAAGTCCTCGGAAGTTAGGCTTTTTAGTTGCCTCGTCGTTCTCTGCTTCATTGTGTCCACATCTTCCCAGTAATACTCCTTCATCACATTTTTGTATTTTGCAATTAGGAAAAGTTCGCAGGGGGCGAGATGTTACGAATAAGGAGGATCATTCTGAAAGTTTTTCGACGATCGGTAAGGACAAGGGACCGCACACGATCAATGTTGTCGTCAGCACAGGTGGTTGAAGGTCTTCCCGGCCTTGCATCATCCGTGGCGTCTTGTCGGTCATCTTTAATACGCTTAATCCACTTGAAAACGGATGTTTTCTTCGAGGATTATCACCGTAAACAGCCGTCAACATTTCAGTAATTTCTTGATTACTTTTATCGCACTTCACCAAAAAACTTGATGTTGATTCGTTGCTCCGTGATTTCGTCAATTTCCATTTTAGACAAACAGTAAAAACAAAGACAACAGAAACTAACACAACTGTCACCATACGCACAGCTCGGCGATTCGCCAAGCACAGGCGGCTCATTGGGTCTCGGGCAACCAGCGGCACCAGTGGGCGGATCTATACGTCTACATAAATACCTTGCGAGCCACCAAAAAAGATGTGGCAGGGGGTGTAGCACCATGAGGGAAGGGTAAGGGATGAGGGGGTTGGGGTTATCAAATATCATGGCTATAGTCCGCGTCATGGCCGCCAGATTGCACCAGTTCGCGCATTTATTGCACAGACCACATATAATTAGCCGACCCCGTAATTATACAGGAGAGATATGAAAGGGCATATCGAGTGAAATATTTGGACGCATACAAATATTAAGCAAGCAAGTGTAAACTGAGAACAGGAGGTCGACGGCGATAACTTTGGTCCAGACATTGTTGATTTTGAGACAGAAAAGATTGCATACGACGAAGTCGAGCAAGGCCATGGGATGGACGAGACGTGAAAAATTAAAAAAGTCCTAAGAAATTCCAAGAGACAGCGCTCGTAGTATCGAGAAAGGTTTGCATGCAGTAAGCCTCATCTCTCACTTAACTGCCGTCAACGTTTCCGCCACATCCATCGCGTGTCTTCATATTGACAGTCGATTGAAAAAACATCTGTTCATTTAGAAAAATGGAAAAAATGAGTTTTTTTACGGTTGTTGAATGCTTCCATTTAAAAGACTTAACATTGAGAGAGATCCAAGCCGAATCGACGGAGTTCGTGGCTGCTCCTGCGTTTTCGACAGTTTACAATTGGCTAAATGAGTTTAAACGTGGCCTCACATCCACAAGTGATGAACATCGTTCGTGTTGTACAGTGGAAGTGACTGTCTACGAAATGATCGATAAAAACCACGAAGTGATTTTGAGTGATGGACGAATCTAAGTTTGCGAAATAGTCGAGGCCACAAGCATAGCACAAAGTGCAGTGTTTTCAATTTTGCGCGTAAAATTGGGTGGGAAATAAGTAAGGGGAAGATGAGTGCCGCGTTTGTTCTCAATGTAGATTAAGGAAAGACCCGTTTATAATCGGGATATATCCGCATACTTTGTGGATTTCGAGATGGCGTTCGACAGGTCCAATTGCATTCGGTTACAAATGTTTTACAGAAGACTCAATATAAGAAAGGACTAAAACTCGTCCATAAATTACACACGTGTCGGAGACCAGAAGTGCTACCGATATTTGCTCGATTGGCTCGGAGAGGCAGACGGGCAAGAAGGGAGAGGGTGGTGCCCACTCGCACCCGTGGTGCTCTTCCCCACACGGGCACGCTTGTGCGGAGAAGAGGCATGGGAAGAGCAGGACTTCCCTGGAGCCAGTGGAAGTCTGGGCGTTAACTAGGTAAATAAGATAGAAAAGATGGTTCGACCATTTGAGTAATGCGCGACGGTGGACGAAGTAAGGGAGAGCTCCGAGGAAAAACAAGAAGAAGAAGAAGAATTGCTTCAGACGAAGAAACGTTCACAACCACGAGGGAGATTGGAGGTAGATTATTTTTTACGAAAATATTAGCGAATGCTTTGACCCGCAACGCAGTTTTGTGCGGCTACCAAAGTTAGGTCGACGAGGTAAAAGGATAAGCGTCGCTCGGATGCTTTTGAGATGAGGGTGTGGAGAAGAACGGAAAATTGAAATTAACGAAAATAAAAAAGCAACAGAGAAAGAAGTTCTTCTAAAAATGAGAGGGGAAGAGAGGAGGTGATTTGGAGAAATCCGACGAAGGAAAGTAACGCACAACATATTTGAGTGAAAACCGCAATAAACAGATGGGGAATTCCAGTCAAGTCCACCACACAAGTATTCCACTAGGTGATCAGTGTCGACCGTGGACACATGGACGCCAGATTCCTTCTTCCCCATCGTGCTCGCGCGCACAGGCCACTTCCTAACGAGCAGTCGCCCCGCAACGGCCGGGAAGAGAGAAGAGGTCTTTCGGAGGGAATGAAGGGAGGCAGAGTGCAACTGAAAGTGTTCTCTCATTCAAGGGTGCCAAATGTGTGCTCATTGGTGCATCCGGGCATCACCACCCGGAGGAATAGCTGTGCCGTTAGTCCTTGGGGCTTCGAAAACCTCCCTCCACCGATGGACACGTGACAATCTGAACGCAATCATTTCACATATAGGGTGCATTCCGAAGGTAATATAATTGAATTTCCCGCGCCGCTCCTAATGGTCGGGGTGAGATCGAACCACTTAGTGTAGGTGGGGGTGACGCTAAGCTCTCTAAACGGTCTCAATGCTCTCCGAGCTGTGGAAGCGGCAGGACGTCAGTTACTGTAAACCTCTGGGCGCCGACCGTGTCACGAAAAAATTAGAACCGACAATCGAGCAACGTTGCGCGATTAGGTTTGTGCTAAACTGAAAAAATCTCTTGAGGAGACTAATACAATGATTCGTGAGGCTTACGGGGACTGTGATCCATCCTACTCACAAGCTAAGAGGTGGTTATAGACCTTTAAGGAGGACCGGGAAGAGCTTCACGACGAACAACGTTATGGGCGGTCGCCAACCAGCAGAACCGACTACAATATGGCTCGTGTTCGACAATTGTTGGACTCCGACCGTCGATTGAGTATCAAGATGGTTGCCAATGAACTGAACTTGTCCTCTAATGTCGTGTATCGCATTGTTCCTGAAGAGTTGGCGATGAGGAAAGTGTGCGCCAAGTTCGTGTCCAAGGTGTTTGCCACAACGCGCCATGAGTCCGCGAGTTCCTGGCCGAACACCAGGTGCCAACGCCGCCCCACCCCCACTATAGTCTTGACGTCGCCCTAGCAGACTTCTTTTTGTTTCCTCGGTAAGGCAGTCCTGAAAATAACCAGTTTGTCGTCCATGGAAGAGATCCGAAGACCTTGCGAGAGGTCCCCGAAGAGGCCTTCCAGGGCGCCTACCGGTCAGAGCAAAGTCGCTGAAAAAAGAATGTATAGAGGCCCAAGGACAGTAATTTGAAGAATTTTAAGTGTTTGTGCAAATGTATTTAATAAATTACTTAAAAACATAATGGCATTACTTTTGGAACACACCCTGTAAAACTGTGTGCAGAAAGTAAATGGACGGAAAGGAAACAAACAAGGAAGTATGGATAAAGGGAAGGAGAGGGGATTGTTGCGATAGGTCAAAAGGAGACAGGAAAACTGGGTGAAAAGCTGTTTAATTAGTAGTGCGATGTTAAAGACTGTGATAGATGGGAAAATGTTAGGCAAACGAGGAAGGGGCAGGAATAGCACAGTAATGTGGGACGGGATGAAGGGTGGAAGGAATCATAAGGAGATGAAGAAGGGTTTACTGCACTGAGGGATGCCAATTTGTGTTTCGTTAGGATGGACAATAGATTTATTTACTCGGTAATTGTGTCCATCCAAAATCTACCTTAACCGGTAGATTACCTATAATAATAATAATCCTCATGTAAAACGTCGATGGCACAATGTTTGCAAATTCGCGGCAGGGCCGTTTCCCGGTGTCCTGTTTGAACGCCTTGCTGCATTAACTGTTTACCTGGAACTATCACGGACCGTTGAGAGCAAAACAAATAAATTTAAACAAAGAAACGTCTGACAGCGCAGTGAGGGGAACTCGAGTCATCATCCGGCCGTCGCCACGGGGAGGGGGTGGGGCACACCCCCTCCCCGCGGTGGCGTCAATAGCAGCGAGCGCTCATCGATGAAGTCCCTCCCACAAAGAGCATCGAAATGCGTACGGCCTTCGCTAAGCTCCGCCCAGCAGCACTGCGGCGGTTGCGGCAGGCAGCGTCTCTTCGGGAGTTGCTCAGACATGGATGAGCACGAGGAGGCATTAAGCAGAGGCTGCGAGCGCCTCGGGGCGGCAGGGGAGGGAAACGATGCCCGGACAAATCCACTGCATGAAGTGCCACGTCTCACTCACTCAGGAATCGAGGTCGTCAATTAGGAGGGGAATAATAATAAATTAATGAGTTGCTCCAGTTTTGAATTAAACAGCATCGCGGGATTCAAATGCCCGGCACATTGCCTTCATTCAGAGTCAATTAACAATGGTTCGTCCCGTTAAACGATATTTCTACGGATGAAAATATCACACCATAAAATAAAACATCATTCATATTTTTCAAAGTTATTAATTAAATATGTAATAATATTAACGGATGCAGACTCTTCTAGGCAAGTTTAAACTGCTAGTCTAAAAGTTACGGAATTTCCCTTCAATTTTAAAAGACGAAATTATAATCCTCTGTGCGGCATCATTAATACTTCCATGGAAATGAGGAAAAATTAGGAGATAGGAATTTCTAAAAATTAAAAACTTTACATATTAAAACATAGACAAATTGAAAAAGGGAACTCAGAAGGCAGAAGTACTATACTTCACGTGCCGAGGGTCATATACGAGCATCGTCGGACTAAGTGGAGCCCGTACTGCGGGATTGATTATTCCACGCTCGACGAAGGAGGCATAACCGAGAAATCATATTTTATGCGTATCAAGGAATCATATACATATGTTAAAATATAGCACACAATAATCACAATACTATATATTATGCATACATAGGGTTGTAGGGCACTTACAACCTTCTGCCGCAAGTGCCAATTTTCCTTCAGTTCACTGAGGAGGGCCACCATGTGGCCGAAATACCGCGCATCCGACGCAAACCCTCGTCTATCCCCGTTTTCATTATCCCTCGACTTTCATCAATTTGAGTGATATTCTCCCAGTGTTCAGGCCCTTTTTGAATGTGTGAGCGAGTGTTTTTCTCAATTCATGTTAGCGTGCCCCCGCTGCCCCGGGCGAGGACTTAATTCCCGCAAACATTCACGGACAGTGTGCACGGGGTCATAACCCAGCCATCCTCAGCGGAGTGCCTGCAATCCGGTGAAGGATCATATTTTGGGTCGAGTGTGTTTGTCTGTGGTTGCTCACTGGCGAAGAAGTAACACTCCCGCAAACCTCTACAGAAAGGTATTCTGGTTGAAGAGTAGCGGTTGGTCACTGTCGTGGAATTTCTTCTCCCACCATCCATCACAGTAAATTTTAGTTTTCCTTTCGGACGAGCGGTGCTAATTTATTACGGCTACAAGAGATTTATTTAAACTTGTTAATTTTCGAGATCGTAGAAATGAACTATCCTTACTTCCGCTAAATATAATCCCCTTAAACTTAAATATACTCCGCATAAACAGTCTTCAACAACCCTATGCCGATCAATTTACTTTACATCCATTTTTCCTGCCTCCTTGTGACTTCTCCCAAGAATCCCCCCTCCTGCCCACCATAACTAGCAATTACTCATTAGTTTTCCACTCTGTCCACTTCGCCTTTTCCATCCATATTCACACTCACATTTCAAAAGCCTCCAATCTACGCCCATCCTCCAGCTACAATGACCACGTAACCGATTCGTGCATAACAACGTTCCATATCAAAGTTTTTACGAGTTTTTTTTCATATCATCCTTACTAAAAATTCCTTTCATCAACTCACTCCTCCTTACAATGCATTTCTGCCAAACGTAATTCTTATCCTTACATTCCTACTACTTTAACCCTGTTGGTCCTAAACACTTAGATGATACGTAAACTGTTCCACCAGCTTTGGTTTTTGCAATCCTACTTTAATGTTTAACGTAGCCTGTCTATTTCGCCGAATTGCCTTTGTTTTAGTTACAATGGTTCTCATCCCATTTCTATCGCACTGCATTCCCAATTCACTCAGCAAGGCATGCAACCCCTAGACAGACTGAAAAAATTGGAGCTTGGGGGGGGGGGGGGGATCGGGATGGTGTGGAGGCTAACGTACCGGCTTCTCACCGTGAAGGCCTGGGTTCAAATCCTGGACACAATATTTTTCAGTTGTATCCCGATCCCTACTTGAGGTACTTTGTGGAGAGCACTTTGAGTGAGTACAACGTCCGTCGGATGGGACGTTAAACTGCGGACCCCTTGGCGCCTTTCGACAAGAGAGGGCATATGCCAACGCCGGGTTTCTCTCCACCCTTCCTTTCCCACCCATCCCTAATGGCGCAAATGACCTTAGCTATCGGTCGCCTCCCCAACAAAACTACTACAACTAATTGGAGCTCGGTCAACAGCAAACCTAATTAATTTTACGAACACCCTTCAAATTTCACTCCTACCTCCAGTTCTCCCCATGCCTCTTTAATAATTTCCTCCGCATATACGTTGAACAGCACCGGTGACAATGGACAACCCTTATCCTTACATGGACAATGGACAATGGACAACCCTAAGCCTTACACCTTATCCTAACACTGCCCATCCGGACTCACCGTTCCCCACTCGCACCTGAGCAGTCTGAGATATGTACAGGTTGCGGATCAGTCTCCTGTCCCTCCAATCCATTCCCATTTTCTGCAATACAGGCATTATTTTTTTCCAATTCACTCCATCAAACGCTTTTTCGAAATCTACGAAACAGACAAATACGTCCTGATTGTATTCTATCCTCCTCTTGATTAGAGATCTCATTACTGCAATGGCATCACGCGTACCTCTCCCCTTCCTAAACCCAAACTGATCATCCCCTAAGTAATAATTTGCCTTACTCTCTATCCTTTCGTTGATGATCCTGAGAATAACTTTAGCTACGTGGAATATCAAACTTATTGTTCTGTAATCCTCACATAATGTAGCCTTTACCTTTTTCGGAAAAGAAACTAACAATGATTTCACGAAGTCTTCCGGCCAGATTCCTTCCTCATAAATACTAATAATCAGTCCATATAGAGTCTTACTCCCACAGTTTCCTAAACCTTTCTCAATAGTTCCACAGGAATGTTATCCACCCCCACGACCTTATTTGCTTTTATCTCCCTTAATGCACTTTCTATCTCATCGTCGAGTATGCCTGGACCTAAGCTATCTTCCTCTACGTCATGTTTCTTTCTTGTGCCTAGCCTTGTTCGCCTACGTTCTTTACCATACAGCACTTCTATATACATTCCTTTCATCTCTCTTGGATCTTTTCTTTGTCACCATCACCAATTTCACCCTTCTTCTGTAAACTTTCCATATCTTCGCACTGCGTCTTCCACCATGCTTCTTTTGCTACATGTTGCCCGAATCAATTCATTATTTAACTCTTTGTAGTTCATTTTACCTAACTCTTTGTTTACGTTCTTCATTTTCTTCTCTTATCTATCATTCAAATCATCTCATCCGTTACCCATGCTTTAATTTTCCTTTTCCCGTTAACGGTTCATATAGTGTTCTTCGCGGCTTCGGATATCAGTTGCTTGATACATTCCCATTTTTCTTCGATAGTACTCAGTTCTTTACTGTCATCCATCATTTTCTCTACAGCCTGCTGATATTCCTTCCTTTTTAATCCATTTAATGCTTCTACATTCCATTTCCTAACCCGCCGCCCCTGCCTTACCTTCTTGAAACGGACGCTACATTTCAAGAAAATTGTGGTTAGAGTCCGCATCCGCTCCCGGGAAGCTGTGCGAATTTACCACACTGTTCCTAAACCTGTGCCTAACCAGAATATAATAGAACTTTGAGCCAACTGAGATACCTTTGAGTCAACTGCCATTCTTCAGGTATACCTACGACTTTTGTGCTGTCTAAACCAAGTGTTGATGATGACTAACCTCTGTCTCCTGCAGAAATCAATTGCTTTCTCCCAGCAATCATTCCTTGCACCTAAACCCTAGTTCCCCGCCTCATCATCATCTCTTCCTTCGCCTACCGTCGCATTCCAATCCCCCATTACTATCAATGGTTTACCTGCATGAACGCATGCGGTTATGTCCCCTAATATACTCCACTATATGTCCTCGTATATCTTGTCGATTTCTTCCTCCCTATGATATCTCGGGTGCAAGTACAAGGTGCGATCAAGAAAAGACAGGACCGATTTTATTCTGCGCAAACCGTTCGACGGATCGAAACAAGACTCAGTGCGCCATCTAGTGACACATAAGACGACTAATAGGAGAGGTGTTGCGTTTTTTTAGGTCGAGTCGTTACGCAGCAACAGCGGTACGTGTCTTAACCTGTTCGTCGCCGCCAAAGATAGCAATGAAGGAGCTAGAGGAACAGCGTGTGTGCGTGAAATTTTGTTTCAAACTTGGCAAAAGTGCTACGGAGACATTTGGAATGATTCAGCAAGCCTTTGCTAATGAAACTAGGAGTCGAAGCCAGTGTTTTGAGTGGTAGTCGTTTTAAATCGGGTAGAACCTCGACAGATGAAGATTCGCGAACTTTCTTCCAAAGGTCTTCCACTTCGACAAACCATATAAAATTGGTGATCGATTTGGTGCGGGCAAATCGCCGTTTAACTGTTAGGGAGATAGCCGAGGAAGTGAACATTAGTTTTGGATACTGTCATACAATTTTGACACATTTTGGGGCATGACGTACGGCGCATCAAAATTCGTCCCGCGGGTGCTGACTGATGAACAGAGTCAAAAACGTGTGGACTTGTCAGGAACTACTGGATCGGGCCAATGCCGACCCCGAGTTTCTTAAAACCATCGTAACCGGTTTATGGTTTACGGCTATGATGCTGAGACAAAGGCCCATCCTTCTCAGTGAAAAGGTCCTCATTCTCCGCGACCAAAGAAAGCACGCATGTCCCGGTCCAATGTGAAGGTCATGCCGGTTGTGTTTCTTCGATTGGCAAGGCCTGATTCATTACGAATAAGCCCCTCGAGGTCAAACTGTCGACAAAGAATACTACTTAAACATTATGAAGAGATTGAGGGTCGCAGTGAGCCGCAAGAGGCCGGCCATGTGAAGAAACAATGCATGGCGTTTTCACCACGATAACGTCCCGGCTCACATGGCGCTGACCTTGAAAGTTTTTCGCCAAAACCGGAACTTCCGTGATCCCGCAGCCACCCTACTTTCCAGACGTGGCTCCATCAGACTTTCCTTGTTTCCTAAGTTAAAATCAACCTTGAAAGGGCGCCAATTCGACTCTATTGCGGACATTGAAACTAATTGTACGGCGGACCTGAAGAAAATCCCTAAGGCAGCTTACCATACAGGGTTTGAGAGCTAGAAGAAACGTTGACAAAATTGGGTCGGGTGCCAAGGCATGCAGTTCGAGGGGACAAGTTCGATTAAGCTGTATCCGTCGAAATAAAAAAGTTATAAAATCAGTCCTGTCTTTTTTTATAACAACTTGTATACCTGAATTATGACAACGTTTGTCGGTTCTGCTGTTATCTCTACTGGTAATATTCTATCCGTTGCTTATTCTATGTTGACTACGCTTCCTCCTACCTCTTTATTTATTATTACGGCAACCCCTCGATGGCTCTCGTCCCCGCCGCTGTACATTATTCTCTATTTATTTTTTTATTCTTAGTCCCAAAGCAGCACTTTTGGCCTTTATATCGGACTGTTAACAGTGAACACAATAGAGAAGGATGCAAACACCCAAGCCCTAGGTGGAGGAAAATCCACCCCGGCGGGAATCGAACCCGCGACCCATGGATTGGCAGACGAGGACGTTACCCCGCCGCCACCGAGGACGGCACTCCGGTAATCCCCGCTATCCTTCCATCTCACCTCGCTTAGACCTAAAATATCTATATTACCTGTTTCAATTTCTCGCTTAATATTCTCCAATTTGCCTGTACTCAACATTGTCCAAACATTCCATGTTCCTATTCTAAATAATTTCGTCTTCCTCTTCTACGTCTTCTGTCCTGCTGTTGTCGGTTTTCCCCTGCAAGGATTTCGTGGGATGACGACCGCAGCCTTGCCTCCCCCGCTGCCGGGCACGACACTCGGCCGCTTGGGCCGAGTCCCGCAGTTGCCAGGACTCAATTTCTCTCCTGGCCATCATTGTACTTGGGAATAATAATTGAGGTGGTTTCCCGTTGCCTTCCTCAATAGTATTTTTAACATGACACCATCACTCAATGGCCACCCCACTGGTGTCAGACGCCTTTGCATCCACATCAATGAGGAACAGACGCTGCGTGGTCTACCTTTCGTCTGGCTCCTAACTTTCGACCTATCTGGTGGCATGGGTGACCCTTCCAGAACCAATTAATAGTAATCCCGCCAGCAGAGCTCTAAGGGCCATCGAAACGCACAAGTCCATCCACAACCACAAGGTTGTATTAAATGGAAGGGGAGATAATTATATTCATACATATACGAGGTGTGTTCAAAAGTAACGGGAATTTTAATTTTGCGGACAATAATATTTATTTATTCTTATACATTTATGCTGCCACCTTCAAAGTAGTCCCCGTTGGAGATTATGCACTTGTGCCAACGCTTCTTCCAATCCTCGAAACACTTCTCAAACTCGATCTTGGAGATAGCCTTTAGTTCTTTCAGCGATGTGCTTTCAATGTCATCTACGGCTGTAAAACGACGGCCCTTCAAGGTTTTCTTAATTTTTGGAAATAGGAAATATGCACACGGAGCCAGATCTGGCGAATATGGAGGCTGGGGCATCATTACAGTATTGTTTTGACCGAAAATTCACGAACAAACCATGAAGTGTATTATCGTGGTGCAAAAGCCATTTTGAAACGAATTTTGCTGCCACGCGTTTCATACACAAAAAATTGGAAAATATGTCATGACATGATCCAATCGATATGCCAACATCATCAGCCACCTCTCTAATTGTGATTCGGCGATCGTTCATAACCATTTCTTTCACTTTTCCATGTTTTCATCGATTGTTGATGTGCTGGGGCGCCCAGGGGGTTCGTCATCTTCAAGGTCTTCTTGTAAACGATTATACCACTCGTAAAATCTTGATTTACTCATAGCAGACTCATCATAGGCCTTTGTTAAAATTTCACACACTTTGTTACAATTTATTTAATTTTTTCCGCAAAATGTCATACAAATTCTTTGATCCATTTCTTTTAACAAACGAAAATCGCCGAGCTCATAAAACACGTGTAACCTTCGTGGCTGTCACATATAAAGTCCACAATGAATGCAGCTGAAAGTTTTATCATAGATCAGGGGCATGTATACAAACATAATAAAAAAAAGTTTGACAATCGGACTCTCCAAGCCCGCGAAATGAAAAAATTCCCGTTAATTTTTTAACACAACTTGTATAACTATATACATATATATAGTTATAGATATATAGTTCTGTAGTTGAGTTCTGTTCCTAATTCCTCTTGAGAAAGGTGGTTGCACCACCGAAAATTCGAGAACTAGTGAGTCCCTCTTTTATATGTTTTGGTTTCTGTGTTTGATGTGACTATTTAGTGAATTATATATATATATTTATATATATATATATATATATATATATATATATATATATATATATATATATATATATATATATATACATACATACATACATACATGGAAAGAAATGGGAACACAACAAATGACGAACACGGAAGAGGTTGGGAATCGAATAACACAGATAACACGTAAAATGACCCTCGCATTGTAGATTGTTTAAGCTTTTGGCCTACTACGGTCTGACCTGAAGAAGGCCTCGAAGTAGGCCGATAGCTTACACAATCTAAAATGTGAGTGTCCTCTTACGTGTTATGTTTTTTTTTCGTCTTCTATTGTGCCGCTATTTTGCTCTCTTGAGTGCTTCTATAGCAGCGATATATATTGTGTAACAGTAGGCCAGAGAGGAGCGGGGACTGTGGAGAGAAAGTCAAAGGAAGGATGGATTTAAGAGTTCTCAGCAATTAAATCGAATTTGCCAAAAGCTTCTGCAAATTCGCGTGATCATATTTGACGTGACAAAGAAACTGCCCCCGTACACAACGAGACCAATAATACGAAATTTATGAGAATATTCCTCGGAAACCATAACGAGAGAGGGAAAGACTCTGCCCGTGCTGTGTGCCTTTCAACGCCCTATTAGGCTTAGTACTGGGTGGACTCTACTATTGGCTACCAAACCAACCTTTCGGTTGAATAGTTCTGATGCAATAAAGAAGTAGGCATTGCGTTTTAGGGGCATTGCGCCATTGATTATGGCGGCCCAAGTACAACCTATTCCCATCAAAAACTCTTTGCCTATTAGAAAACTTGCCAGAATCTTGGAGGGAGATCGCTTGCTACCTACGATTACAATGAATGCCAAGAGACGAAGACAAATCAACCGGGACCCACGGTCAAGGCGAATGATTTTTACACTTCAAAATGATTATATCTTAATGCAAATTAGCGGAAGACTCCGTTCAAAAGTTACTTTCTTCGCTCTTATCGCCAGCGGCTCTTTGAATACCGAACCACTCGAGCGGCCGCTGCTCTTAAGCTTCCCGCCCGGGTCAATGTTCCACGCGCTCGTGTCACATTGCCTTCCGTGGCAACGAGCGAGCGGAACGGCCGATGACGCCATTGTGACCCGACGCATGATTCCACTCGAGGAATAACATTTCGACGGATGCCATCACCCTCACCTGCAGAAACAAGTGACGGTCTCGTCCACGTCGAGGACCAGACTGTCCATCGCTGTGGCATACTTGAGGGCCTTCCTGCCGAACATTTTCGCCGCCGACCGACGAACAAGGCACGAGGAGTCTCCGGAAGCACGCACACACACACGCTCACTCACTCACAGGCAACGGACGCGCTCAGGAAGAGCCTCACTGGGAGAAGCGCCGCCTCCCGCCCTCATCGGCGGCCGGCGGTGGGACCTGCGACGCACCACCCGTGCCTCCTCTCCGCCAACGCACGCACGCTCGAACGCGAGCCGAACACACGGACAGAGCCGAGAGCTCCGCCGTCGTCTTCCGTTCGCCCCCCCCCCTTCCTGCTCGTCGGAGATGGGTTGCTAGGGGCGACGGACCTCGCGGACGGAAGCGGAGGAAGGGGGCGGCGAGCGTGGTTACCACGGCAACGGGGTCGTCGTCACAGTGCCGACCGATCCCGGAAGAGACAGCGACCGGCCGTCGACCTGCACCGGGCGACTGGCGGTGCCATGCCAATGCCACCCTTATGCCACGCGCATCATACACCCACGGATGTCATTCACGTGATTCACACATCGTGCAGTTTATGTTGCGCCACATACAATACAAGGGGCGCGGTGGTCCAATGGTCAGAGGGTTCGGCTACTGACCGGAGGACTAGGGTTCGACTCCTGCTGCTGTCCCCGATTACTCGCTGTTCAGCTTCACTCTCAGCTGCGCGACATATTTTGCAGCCAACAGATCTTCTAGAAAGGCCACATGGATGAAAATAACGAACTGACCTCCCCCTCGCGACTGCGTGGAATTCAACGCGCCCTGAAGGATTGGTGCACGAGGCCGGCTCCGCAGGTGCCCATCAAAACCAACCTTTGGGCTGATCACCCCAATGATCCGGCACACAGAGGATATGATCCTCAATGGTCGGTGATCGCGATTTTGACACTCGGCAGTCGATCGTATACCGCCCCGACAGGGTGAACGCTCGACGAGAAGAGAGGAAGGACCGCCGTGTCCGTATTCACTTAAACGAGTGATTATTCTCAGAGCCGAGTGCTCCACACACACACAGGAATACACGCGGGAGTTGTGACACAGCTCTGAGGTCACTCACACGGCTGCGGAAAGAAGGTGGCAAGTGAGGAGCCCACACACGAGAGAGGCAGAGATCCGCAGTCCGCTCTGGGCAACGACACGGCGAATGCGGTCGAATCGGCCCCACTGGTGGGACAGGCCGTCGCCCGACTGGCTCCTCTTGGCTGGCTGAATCAAGTCCACAGAGCCGCTGGGAGAGATAACAGAGGGGGGGCCGCCCCCCTCTTCCGCTACATCTCCCCCTCCATGAACACGTCACTCGAGGCCGGCGTGGGAGGGGAACCCCCCCTCACTCTCCCGACGCTTGGAACCACCCCTCCGACCCTCGCGAACGTCCGCGAGGAAGGGATACGCGGACGCCCATCCCCCTGAAGCCCCCTCCAAGTCCTCCAAGGCTAAAGACGCAGCATGAATATGAAACGATGCTATAATTTTGTTTATCGACCACTTGGATGAGGACAATATAAAATGGAAAAGATCTAGCGCATTGTGGGAGAATTAACTTGCAAATGATAAGGACGAAATGTTGACATGGACGATTCGATGAAAGGTGTGGTCGACATAAAATGCGATCGAAGTTCCATTAAGATGCTATCAACAATTTTGACGATGTGGGACGCTGAATACAAGCTCAAAAAACTTCTCCCTTCTTCATCCATCCTCCAACATTTCTTCAAAATCGGCAGGCAATGTTGGAATGATGATTGCGCATCGCACCTACGGGATAGTAACGGAAAATGGGGAAGTGATCACTCCTGGGACCGAGGGAAGCAGTGAAGGAGGCAACAAATCATGTACCATGCATGTGAAAATATTTTTAATCATTAGCATTATTCGCGGACGACTGCGAGTCTCGATAGATGAGGAAATATAATGTAGATGCATTAACCGAAGCAATAACAAGGATGAATCAAATTGTCTGCGAAAGGGACTAAGGGGGCTACAAAGAAGAGGATAAAACACGGGGGGAGCATATCAAAAAATGAATTTCGAAAGCAGAAAACGAAAGGAATTGTTATTAGGACATGGAAAATATGGATCAGACGAGTGGAAAGATGGATGGGAGAAGAAGCAGAATGAAGTACAAACAGTTATATAATAAATTGAGACGGGTAAGAAATAGAGCAAAAGGTGTGTCATGGAAGATGCAGTGCGAGGATATGGAAAGGTTGCAGAGGAAGGGTGAAATTGGTGCGCTATACGAGAATGTTAAAACACTGTCGGGAAGTAAAAAGGGAAGATCTATGTGAACAGTTAGCGTTACTAAGAGGGGAAAAGTACCAGTTGAATCAAATTAGATCCAAAGATGGAAGGATAATACAGAAGAGCTGTATGGTAAAGAACTTAGGCAAATAAACTTGGACTTGGAAAGAGAATATGACGTAGTTGAAGATAGCTTAGGTCCAGACTCACTCGACAAAGAGACAGAAAGGACACGAAGGGAGATGAAATCAAATAAGGCCGCGCAAAATTGCAACGCTTGGTTGGGGAAAATATTAGATGAACCACAAAAGAAACAAGAGAGGAAAGAATATATAAAAAAACGGTACGGTATAAAAACCTGGCCAACAAGGTTAGACATAGAAAATTTGACGTAGATAGGGTTAGATAACAGGTCAGGTATACTCGACGGCGAGAGAGAAGGGGAAGGAGGATTGCAGCACCGCATTCCCGGCGAACTATTGAATGGATTAGGAATCGGGGGAGGAAGAGTAGTTTTACGGAATAATTCGTCGAATTACTGAGGGAATAACATGTTCGGAAGACTTCGTCAGATCAGTGTTAGTTCCCATCCAAAAAGAGGGTGAAGGTACCAAATTTGAGAACTACTTTGATTTTGCACCCGGCTAAAGTGGTTCTCAGAAATAAACCGGAGGATATAGAACTGGGTAAATAATTCCTTAGGGATTCCTAATTGATTTGGTGTCAGGAAGGGGAGCGCCAGGCATGACGCCATAACAGTAATGAGGTTGACAACAGAGAGGAACATGGAAAACATGAATCACAATCTGGTGCTTCTTGAGTGAATTGGGAAAAACTAATGAGTACATGTATATCACAGAAAATAGGAGGAGATTGGAAGGAGAGCCGGCTTATCGGCAAACTGCACGTGTCTCAGACTGCTCAGGTGCGACTGGGGAACGAAGAGTCCGGATGGGCAGTGTTAGGGGGTAGGACTGGGTCGTCCATTATTATCCAGTTTCAACGCGTACAAAGTTTCCTCCAGATACAACGTACCTGTATGTGGAGGAAACGTGGCCAAAACAGGAGATAGGAATGAAAGTCGGTGGAGATTTCGTCAGTTAATAAGGGGTTGCAAGCAGAGCTGAGTACATTGCAGTCAAAGCGATGGGATTAGAACGAATATAAACAAAACATTTTTCGTGATAGAGAGACGCTAAGATTAATGTTATAGTAGCAGGTAATAAAAAATGCCATCTTAATTCTGCGCCCTACACTTAATCCCTCTAACTATATTGGCATGGGTTCTCCTACCGTAGTACGATGGGGCTATTAATATAATTTCAACAGCATCGCTAAAGAGGCAGCCTTCCAATTTATGAAAAACCTTTAATTGAACCTTCGCTCCGCGAGTAATTCCCACCCTAGCTCCTCTAATATTTTGGATGCGCTATCGAGTTTATCATAACAACGTTTTCCTAATCTAGCTCCTCTGCGCTGCACGTGATCCAATTCGGCAATTAATCCAACTTGGTGAGGATGCCATCTACTAGCAGCATATTCAAAATGAGACCTAGTCAGCGAAATATAACATTTCTATTTGACCTTTTCATCCCATTTACCAAGTACTCTTCTGATAAATCCTAATTGTTTTAGCTTGTCCCACATATTCCCCATAGTATGTGTTTCGCCCAGGAGGGGTCTCGAGTGAGGCCATCGCCTCTATGTATTTAATCGAGTGAACACTCCATTTCGGTGTTCCCGATGCAGTAGGTGTTCGGGTGGGAATAGCTCTATCTCAAAAAATCCATCACTGCGCACTTTTTTAAGTTTAATTCTAATTTCCAACCGTCGCACCCGCGCTGTTTTCCGTTTAGGTCATCTGATGAAGCTGCTTTTTCCTCGGGACTACGCGTATTTCTGTAATTAACTGCATCGTCGGCAAAGTAACTTATCTTACTAGTGGCCACGGAGTGAATGTAAGCTGCATAAACTGACTAAGGAGGAACACAGTTACCTCTGTCCGCAGAAGCACCCTCGCTGGGAACTTTCACCCTTCCGCCCGCACCCTTTCATCTAACAACGTAAATACATGTTTTTCGTTATTTCCAATAATTACGATTGGTACACAGTTGATATGTTTTTGTGGATTTTGATATTATGATCCCACCATTAACTCGTTTGTGAGTGAAATACATTGATAGTTCAACTTGACAACACTTATATGAAGAAACATTGGTAATGTTTTATCGAACTAAAAGGAGATTAAGTTGAAAAATAAGAAAACCTACCCTAAATATGTATCTATTTTTCTAAAGGGCTCATCGAACGACCAACGTCCTCATGCTGCTTCCCCGGGAGATCCGAGTGGTTTCACCGCTGGAACAAAGCAACGCAGCCCTGGCCATCTCACTCGGTATAACAAACGCCCTTAGGGTCTTCAAATGCAGTGGCTCCTCGTAGTCTTCTGCATACCGTTGAACTCCTTGAAGAGCTCTCCGTCATAAGAATGAGGGCCGGCAGGGCGACTCGCCTGCCACCCTGGAGAGAGGCCACGGCCCTGGCATCGATACCACCCACATGCCCCGAATCGATTTTATCGGAATTGCACTCTCCCCACTCAACTATGAACGCGTACCGGATTTCATTTATATTTTTCCCGGGACTTGAACGACCGTGTGTGTGTAGCTGGGTCGTACTGGCCCAGGAGCCCGGGGTTCGAATCCGGATGAGGTAAGCCCGCCTCCGACGGCTGAACCCGCCCCCCCCCCCCCCCGCGGGGGACCGCTAGAGGCGCACGGGAGAGAAGCAACTGCCCCTCTTATTCAAGATGCGTGCTCTCCGTGGTGCGTCAATTACAGGACTGGTTACTGGTGCATGGTTACTGTAAGTATCACCTCGGTGGTGAGCACAGTTCCCTTGGGTTGCTTCATCTCACTCATTCATCTTTTAGGTATATTGACGTAATTTGATCTCGGGCCTAAATGAAGATTGCACTGATTTGCACATCCCCGCTGCGTGCACTTCCCTTTCTCGGCGCACGACAGTCATTTGTTTCTACGTCTCTGAGGAGGGACAGCGAGGCCTGCGCTCGCAACGGACTTCTTTCCCCTCCTCGTTTGTTTTACGTGGAGCGAGACGAAGCCCGCCTGCGGACACCGCAAATCCCCCGCCGCCACTGCCCTGCCTCCGGGAAACCACACCTCCTCCCTCCGCGGGGGCGGCGATGAAAACCGTTTCAAGGGACCACTCGGAGCGACGACTCTCGGGGCGCACCACACAACCCAAGTGGTTTTCCGCCACCCCTTGGCCCTCCACATCAACTCCGCCGGGTGACACGGCGCCCGGGGGAGGAACACTTTGAGTTTCACAGGCTCACGGCAATGCTAGGGAGGAAACGAATGGAGTCGGAGGCTTACAGCGCGTTCGCTCACTCTTTCCCGCAGACATTAACGTCCCGATCAATACACACACATTGTGGCCATCGCTCCGGGAGCCTCCGGCGTGCTCGGGGGAGACGTCGCAAGGCTTCTCGGACACACCCCTTTCCCCTTCCACGGGAGGTGCACTTTGCCCCCATTGGAATGCCCGAGTCTCGAAGGGATGTCCATCCACATCAATCCATTTCGATAATTCTCACCCGATAATCATCAGTGAACTGTTGAGGACCTTGAGTTAGAACGTAAAGAAAAATTTGGTGAAAACTATGATTTGTGGGGTAATTTCATGCATCTCGGATACTTGGCCGTTGTGGCGAGAGGATGAGTGTGTGTATACAGAGAATAGAGGATTTTGAAACGAGGGCTTGGTGGGTGGGCATTGTGTGAGGAAGGAAAGGAAGAGGAACCAAGGCCCAAACATCGCAGGTGGGGGGAGAGAGAGATGGTTGCTGGGAGAAATTCGAAGGAGACAGGAAGATAAGATACCGAGGGGGGGCCTTTCTGATGAGCGACGCTATGTTGAGGACTGAGACAAAGGGGATGGCGTTAGGGAGGCCAGGTTGGCGGGGCCGTGGGGCCTGGAACAGGCGTGGTGGTGTTGGAAGGGTTGAAGGGAGGAAGGCCGAAATTACGAGATGCTAATCGTAAATTGCAGGGTGCTGCGGCTGCCAGGAGAAGGCCTGAAATTTAAATAGCGAGCCATCTTTAAACGACGACACTCATGTGCTCTTGAAGATGTCCTATCTCTACGCATTCACGTCGCACTGCTCTTCCCGAGGAATGATCATCTCATCCTTTCGCCATTCATTCATTTTAGGGGTCCGCGTCACCACCCCATTCATCTCCTCTCTCTCCCCCCTCCTCCGGTTCTTCCCGACACTCCCCTCCCCACAAACATCCCCTAATCTCAGGGAATCGACTCTCCCTGGTACATCCTCGCGACTGCGTCATTCGATTCTCACACGCGCTTCGTCCGTCACACCGCCGTGCGCCACCCGCACCTTCTCTCGCGAACCACGCCGCTCTCCTCTCCCTCGACACTTATGCCGCATTCAAATCTTCTTTTCGCGCGCAGTGAAATGGGGAGGAGTGGTGGTGGTAAACTTGGATGAACATCGACGCCAATTTCGCTGCCAGCTGCAAAATGCCGGCCCTCCCTGTCGCCAATCACTCGCCTTTTCATCCCTCTAGTCTTTCATTCGTTCCGCCCAAGTCGTCCAATCGCCCGCTCGCTCCTCATTCGACCAATCGGAGAGATGCACTCGAGCGCTCCCTCCCGCCGATTACTTCAGCGCGCTTCCCCGAGAGGGCGTACGCGGGTCATCCCAGCAGTGGCTTTCGCGATCTCTTGCAATACTATCATTTGTTTTCCAAGAACACTCTGGCCCTGGATGTTCATTCCACTGCCTAAATTCAATACAATGATTACGTTTCCTCCGGTATCATCCGGGCATCTTCGAGAGTTTTGGCGTCCGTTGATAGAATACTGCGTCGTTATTCACGCCGTGCGACTCTTTGCACAAAACATTAGCCTAGTCCTGGGTAACGGCGTGCTTCATGAGTTCGAAACCAGATGAGTGGACAAGATCGTCACGTTTGCGGAGCAGAGGGGAGGGGGTCCAGAATGCGACTGCTTCCCTGAAGGAGGTCGGTGAAAGGGTGCGGATGACAAGCAGAACGGTCTCCTTCGCCCGAATCAGAAGTACGGTCCTTAGAATTACCGGGCCGATACACAAAGCACTTAAGATATCGAGGAAACGTAATTACCACTGGAATCACATGAAAGGAAAATACATTAAATATATAGCAAGCGCAGCGTCTGTTCCTCAGTGAGGCGTCTGACCCAAGTGGGGAGGCCATCAAGTTATGGAATGATATTACACACATATTTGAGGAAGGCAATGGGAAACCACCTCAATTATTATTCTCTAAGACTTTTATGATGGACGGTATAGCGAATATCAGTCCTGGCAATTACGGGACTCGGCCCAGTCGGCCGTGTGTCGTACCCGGCAGCGGGAGAGGCCGGGTACGGTCGTTCCACGGTCGTCATCTCACGAAATCCTTGTAATGCAAAACCGAAAGGAGCAGCAAAGAGTGAAAAATAAGGACCGAAATGTTGTTCATGTAGTCACCCCGTACTAAGCCAGATAGCATTTGAAATTCACCCATTAGGCTGTTCAGGGGAACCAATACCGTTCCGCATGCCAGCTATGGTTTCCCATGAAGATCAGGCACCCGAAAAAACACACTCATTGGTAGAACTGAGGGTGTCCAGAGGGGCATGCCCGGGTCCACCCGTCAGGAGTTTAATCCACTCCTGGATTACCATGTCGTTGTATGTAAATGAATCTGAGAAGTAGTTTGTGTGTGCTTCCCGACCAATCATAACAAGGCAGTACGGCGTAAAGACTTTAAATTTTTTTGTATAAATAGAACAAACATTCTCAAGTGGCATAGGCTGGGTCACAACTGGATCTTCTTTTTTGGATTTTTTAAAATCGAAACCAAACTTTTTTATTCAAAAAAATTGTTTTTTTTCCAAACAGATTTGGCAGCACATGTTTGGCTGAAAATAAGATTTCAATCCATTCACTTCAACAAGTAGCGACACTGAAACTGTCGCATCCTTTACCTAGCTATTATATCATTAGCAAAAGTATATCATGATTTATGGCGACGGCTGGGAAGACACTTCGTACATAGAAAACACATGGCGTGTGTGTAATCATCTCCTGCCATACACCAGCGCTAGGGTGTATGGCAGGAGATGATTACACACACTGACATACAGTATCAACGACTAAGTTTTTCTTAGCATTTTGTCACCATACAGTTTTGTAAATTTATTAAAATAATGTGTATCATGTAAACAACAGGTACACACACTATGGTATCTAAGTTAGAGCTCAGATCTGTAGGAGTCATGAGAACGCAGAAGCCCTTCCACCATGTCCACGTTGTAGTCCATTCGGAGGGGTAAGTCATTTAACTTGGTAATTTATATTTCTATCGTCTATTCTTCAAAGCGCATTTATTTTATTATCGACGAAATTAAAGTATTTTCCAGTGGAAATATAACCTTCTAGCATTAGAACACATTAATGCAAATTAAAAATAGATACGTAAAAAAGATTGAAGATTAGTACTGATTGAATGGTTCAAATAATTTACAAAACTTTAATATGCACTGAATGGTTGAGGCCTTAACTTTGTAGAAATCTATGTTTAACTTAAGAAATTAAAAATTATCTTTGCTTTCTACAGAAATTTCTGTAGAAAGTTCGAGTTTTTTTCAATGTCTAACAATTAACTTTCATCATCAATCCATTTATTTCAAATTTCTAATGCTGGTGGCTTACATTCCATATCCTGAAGGGAAAATTTGCTAAGACTCATACTCAATAACTACTGCATAAATAACCTCAAATTTTCGGGGTGAAGTAGTCCCGTTAATTGACCTCTTAAGTACGGACCGGAGGACCTGGGTTCAGTTCTGAGTGACGCCGTTAAGAAGCTATATACACTTTCAGCTTCCAATTACATGGTAACTGCCCGCCACCGCTTGGGCGCGCGCCAGGGGTGATTCCACATTAAGCACGCGACATCAAGAATCAAGTCTTTCATAATTTATAGTTCCAATATACGTTTTTCACTAGAATTGATGCTTTAATTTTTGTATGGCGCAAAGACATGCTCATTCAAGCAGGATGATAGGCTTGGATTGAAGGCTTTCGAAATGTGGGTGTGGAGGAGGATGGAGGTGCGAAATTGAAGTGGACCGAAAGGTCAACAAATGAGGAAGTGTGGGGGATCGAGATGGTGCGGTGGCTATCGTACTGGCTTCCCACCATTCGCGGCGTCGAATATTTTTCAGTGGTATCTCAACCCCTACATGAGGTGCTTTGTGGAGGGCACTTTGAGTGAGTACGCCGTCCGTCCGTGGGACACTAAATAATGGACCCCTTGGCGCCTTTCGTTAAGAGTAGGCTAATGCCGACGCCGGGTTTCTCTCCACCCTTCATCCTTACTTCTGTCCATCCCTAATGACGCAAATGACCTCAGCTCTGTCAGTCGTCTCCCCTAAATACTACTATGAGGAAGTGCCAGACATGTCAAAAGTGGGGGAGAGATAGGATTGCCGGGAGAAATTACAAGGAAACGGGCAGATGTGATGCAGTTCTACGCAATCAAATAGCATTTTAATACAACAATTTCAGAGAGTAAAAATCATTCGCCTTGACCGGGATTCGAACCCGGATCCCTCGATTTCCGGCCGAGTGCTTTAACCGTTTAAGCTACCGAGACGTCCTCTTACACTCTGAAATTTTGGGGGCTTTAAAGGAATAAGATGTTGTGACGAAATACCGTACATACAATGTCACAGGCATTCGTAGTCGTGCGCGAGGCGCCACAGTCCACGAGGTTAAAGCCAATTTCAAACACTTAGGCATCTCCCGCAGTTTCTTGAAATGAACAGCCTAAGTGTTTGAAATTGGCTTTAACCTCGTGGACTGTGGCGCCTCGCGCACGACTACGAATGCCTGTGACATTGTATGTACGGTATTTCGTCACAACATCTTATTCCTTTAAAGCCCCCAAAATTTCAGAGTGTAAGAGGACGTCTCGGTAGCTTAAATGGTTAAAGCACTCGGCCGGAAATCGAAGGATCCGGGTTCGAATCCCGGTCAAGGCGAATGATTTTTACTCTCTGAAATTGTTGCGTTATAATACACACATAGCGGATGACTCCGTTAATAGTTACTGTTGCGGCATCTCCCGCAGTTTCTTGAAACAAATAGCATTTGTCCAAAGCACTTGAAAAACCGCGTGCTCACAAAAGACACCGTGAAAGAGAAACCCTCAATGCCGTCTTGTACATAAAAATGCCAATTACACAAATTAAATTAAAGCTGTTCATATTTATTGGTCCGACGTTGCCGGACAGAGCCGCTCGTATTTACACACATGTCTATCTTAATTTTATATGAAATAATGATTATATTTTTCATGAATGTTACTGTTTGCATTTATTTTCAGTTATTTCATGTCATTGTATTCCAGCATGCAAATTTAAGCATCTTCGCGTGGGGTCGTATTTTAAGTGAATACATCAAAAAGGAACCGTGATCCTGCCCCGAATCCTCTCACTATGTGCCATCCGTGGTTGTCCATATGGCTCTGCTTCAAAGGACATTTTCACCGCTCCACGAAATATCAGATGAATTCGCACGAAGGCTTTGTCTGGAACCAGTGCCCGGAACCCTATGCGCAGAAATGTTCTTCACATAAATTTACCAGGCCAATCATCAATTCCCTTATCACACACATCACATTTCACAGAATATCAACGGTTATATGAGATCGAGTGATGAAATCGCCTTATCCTAAGCTGATAATCAAAGACGGCAGCAGACGAAAGCATTGGTTTGTTCGTGCCCTCGTGGGTGGGTGGTATCCTTGGGCCACTGGAAAAACGAACTGGGAAGAAGGGGCGCCTTCAAACCTGAAGTCGGCGAAAGAAGAGAAAGAAAATGAGCGCGTGCGCGGTGTTGCATTCTGGGCCAGCGAGCGAAAGGGCGGCAAAGGTGAGGGCGGGGAAGAGAATCGATGCAGAGGGGAGGAATGCAGCCGACCGATTTTCAAACGGGGAAATGAATCGCCGTTTCGCACGCACCCACTTTGGTCAACTGGCGCTCCCTTGCGACCACCCCAGGGGTCCTGGATGTGTCTCCATATTAACGATAATCATCATCTTTCTAATTTAATTGGCCGTTAGGCCAAAAGTAAACTGTAAGACGATTATCGTTTAGAAAATGAATAGCTAAACCTTATCAAATCCGCAAGACGAAACTCACTAACTCTGTAATGAGAATGGCAATGAAATATTTGAATTGAGTCCACTTTAAGTGTTGCGTACAAATGGACCTGGTCGAGTTTTGCCGAGAAGACCTGAAACGCATTCAAATCTCATAAAACACAGGAAACTGAACGACGGACGTGGCGCCAAGCGGTGCAAAATAGGGCTTGAATGAGCGAAATCGACGCTCAATATATCGTATCGTGCGCACATCGGTCATAATATCAACGCAAAATTTCCGTAACGAAGATGAATGAAGTTACCATTTGAGTAAATTGGCCGAAGAGCACAAGCTAACTATGGAAAAAAAGCTGAAGAACAGAGGAAATAAACGATCATAAGTGCATATGCGATAGTAATGAATAGAATGGTGCTACAGCATCGCCATCAAATTTTTTATAATGCTCTATAATTAAAATTTAATTAGAAATTTTACATTATCGTATCTGTGCTATTGAATAATGTTCCACCGTCGAGAATGCCACGTTCTTCACGTTCATCGTGAGCGGTTGTGACCCTCCCCGCACGGCACCGAGGCGCGACCCGAGTGCCCTCCGGAGCGGCAGCAGCGGACGGCGGCGGCCGCCCATTCGTCGGAGAGCAGCCTCCCCTTCCACTCGAAGTGTGTGTGCTTCGCGGTCGTGCAGGTCTCGCGAAGATCTCCTGCGCTGGCCGCCACGAGGAATTACTTTTGCTCTTTTCCCAGGGCAGGGGGAGGAATGTAGGTCGGTGCAAATCACGTTAGCGGTTGTTTCTTTCGTTATCCCATAAGCAGGGAAGCTTTTGAGGTGGGGGCGGGGGAGGCAACTCGGGGGGTGACCACCGTGCATCGATCATGTGCGCTTTATTGAATTATTTCCTATTTCTATCGGTTTATATTTATAGGTTTTCGAAAAACAGGAGTAAGAATTTTGAAAGTGTGTGGCGATTGCTTTTTTTACTCTCTTTTTCTCTCCAGCCTTCAACATCGGACTTACAATCGGAAATGTACTTAAGCCGAAAGATCTGATTTTCGATGGTCATCTAATTAGAAATAGCGGTACCAAATTCGCAAGATTATTACAGATATTCGAATGCAAGATTATTACAGTTGCTGCGGCGGGATTATTTGCGTGAATAATATTTTTTAAACGCTCAAAATGAATTCAAAGTTACATTAATTCATAAACAATTGAAGGTGTCCAAATGAACAATTTCTTAGTACAAAATGTATGCAAGACGTCAAATCGAAATAAAAGTAATAATCAGTTTCAGAACATGACTCGACAAATTCACAATACTTCTGAACAATTGAAAGTATAACAGCATATCCAAGGTAATCAATCCATGAATATCGGAATTATACTTCAAACTACTTCGTTCATTACAGCTATAACCGCACACTAAGGCAGTCTATTCGCTTGGCGGATGAGTCAAGTGTAAGGGAGCCCCTGAGGGGTACGTTATATTAATTTTGTCCGACTAAAATTTTATAAGCTTCAATCCATAGCCTGGGAAACTTTTCATATAGGAAGAATAGGTCTTACACATATGACGCCAAATACCACCAAAAACATTTGTTAAGAACTTTTGAAAATCATTCTCCACACTAATTTTTTAGTATGAAGGGCCGCAAATTCTACTCACGATATTACGCCGTAAAAATAAGATTAAATTACCAAATTTTCATCGTTTGAGGTAACTTATCTCTTCATCTTACCAAAGGAATACTGAATATAAAGTTTTCTTTGGAGGTTTTCGGATTAATGTTCCATTGCTGCTAAAATGTCTTCGGCAATATTATTCACAAACGCAACCTCGAGGATCGCTAATTTCGGACAATCAGGTTGTTATTACCTTTTGCGACTCGGCGCGATTGCCCTCGTGACCATCACGGTCGATCACGAACATAATTAGCGATTACAACGCCCCAAATCCAACTACTCCAGCTCCTCTCATTACGCTCCGGCAGAAAATCCCCAAGTCTAGGTAGTACGATCCATTTCTCAATTATTGCGTTGGAGCTATGCCGAAGAATAATTATTCTGTAAAGGGGACATGATAACACTCCTCTTTAACCATATTTGCCTCAAGACGACATCCAACATTTCCTTGTGCACACAAATATCTATAATTTCTAACAACCATAAATATTACACCCCTGGTCTCTATTTGCGAAATATCTATCGAAGTCGGCACACCAGTCCTCAAATGACGAGCTTATCATATGGGATAAGGCTTCAATATTCCTCTTACGCACTTCTAACGGCTGTGGTTTATCCAAACCCGCCGAATAGCTGACCTACAAGGATGACCGCTCCAATGCGCCCGTCCCGAGTTGACCCCCGTCCTATTCGCGACCCCCGAGGCATCACGACTCCCGTCATCGGCACCAATTCTCGGTCAACCAAGAGTGAGAGGAGGGGAGCCAAGTCTCTAAAGCTTCCTTTTTAACTTCTCAAACACAAATACATTTGGGTGGATGGGTCGAAGGCAATATTCCCTCACGATTGCCCTTTTGCTTCTGCTGGGTCGCATAAAGCCATTGGTTTTAGCTTACTCGTAAAATAGTCTAGTTCACTACAGTCTTTTAATCACGCTCGTAAGCCACGATGCTCACACTACTACAGAAGTGCTAATTCGACTAATGAAACACGTGCATAAAGTCTCTAACTGTGTTGACTTAATCCCGAAGTGCCATGCGTTACTAATGTCTCGATGGAGAGATTATTCGCGGTAGGTTGAAATTTTCGACATGGATCGGTGTGAATCAAAACAAATTTATCAAGACTATCATTTATTCCCGACCCAACTTCCACTGCCTCAGCAGCGAAAACTACATGTTCGGAAGCAACGTATTTCTCGACCCAACGCGCGCGTGCGCCCAAGGCGACCACACCACTAACTTCAACGAGGACCGCGAATCATCGAAAAGTAGAAATTTGTTTGGAATCATCAAACGATGATTCTGGTGGAAAATTTGACACCGATTCAAAAGGAGTATTATTATGATTAGAAGTTACATTCATATCACTTTTCAGCGAAAAGTTGGATGCAACTTGCGGAAATTATGCGACGGCATCACATCTGAAATGACGTCCCGTTGGTAGGCAAGCTTTTTAACTGCAATTATTTATGGAAACCACGCCGAAAAAATGCAAATCTTTTCCTTTTCGATCACCACAGGCCGTCTCCAACGACACATTCACTGAATCCTTCAAAATATATTCAAATGCGAAATTTGAACCAGCCGATCTAAGAGGGGTAGTGTGGCGCACCTGCGAATTACGCCAACAGGTTCCAATGCCGTCACCCTCTCCAATCTAAACAAACCCCACCAATCCTCGCTGCTTGTATCCTCCGACGGCAACGCTCCCACGAACACCCCTTCCGTCCCTTTGAAAGCGCTTTAAATGCTTTCAAGCAAGTGCCTTTGCTCCAAGAGTTTCTATCCGCCGCTCTACGGGCCCAATTCTCACCCACCACGTTTCTACTTCGCCTACTCCTTCCAAATACTCGCCATCATCGCAGGGTGCACCAAGCAGCTGAGCCGCGCAACGCATGAAGGGGGGACGAAGGCTGCTGGGCTGAGGCGGCGGAAGAGCATTTAAAGAGCCACCGACCGACCACACTTGCCTCGAGCACGTGGGCGCTGGCCTATATCTCTCTCCCCGAGGGAGTCAGGGGCGGGAGGACGGCGTGGAACAGGGGGGGACAGCGTTGCGACGGACAAACAAACATCTGTGCGCCCGCTCATCGATTCATTTCGAACATCTACCAAGTGGCGGCGCCGCCGGGATAAAATACGTACTGCGACCGTCTGCCCGAAACGCCTGCCTGTCCTGTCCTCTCCCGGAGCGGCACCCAACTTGGGCGAGACCGAAAACAAGCTTGGGGGATCGAAATACGAATTCGGGAAAAACAAAAACCACTGCGGGTACAAAAAATAAATGCCGGGGCGGTATGTCCTCACGGGGAATATCGAGATATTTCACGTGCCCAGATCGGCGGTCCACAATCATCGTCCGTGGTTCCCGCAACGACCGCGCCCGCAGAGGCCTCGGGTTCGACTCCCGAGTTGAGCGGTTCAATGAGTTCGCCCGTGATCCCCACAGGGAAGGCCATATTGTTCAGAGACCGAGGATGGTGCCCACACCTACGAATTGCGCCAGTCATTTTTTTGACGGTGACAACAGCCACTCTTAAATTTGTATTCCTTTGAGCCTCGAACACAAAACATTCGTGCGAGTTAGTGTTTCACCGACGGACGTCACTCTCGGCGTCCTTCGGCACAAGCTTCCTGCTCAGTCCACTATTCATCCGATAAGCATTTCAATTTGTTTATGGCGATCAATAAACGATATCTAGCCTTGCCCCGAGGATTGATCTTGGACCGCTCGTTTGAACTCTAGGGGAAGTTGTAAAGAAAGGGGTTGAGCCACTTCTGCAGGGATATCGGAGCCTCATTCGCTGACCTTCAGCCGGATATCCAATTGTGTCGGAACACTATGTAAGCAATTCTAGTGTTCGCCACACGCCTGGGGCCGCCAGGTGTGCACCAGACTATTCGGGTACTGCAGGGCTTTTTTCTCATATCATAATGTGGGGCAACGTGTAGGTCAAATGGTGGCTCTCTGAAGCCCTCATTGCCAAACAATTTACCTCGAATGCTGGAATGGGTCAATGCTGGAGATGTAGGCAATTGGTCATTCAACGTGAATCAAATTAACTGGAATGGAACGTTTTCTAAGAGATTCGATAACAACAATAAGAAAACGATCCTCCTTAAATATTCAAGCAAACGCATTGTCAAGGAAACATTATCTGTATTAGTAGTTAAATGCTGACGTTTCAAACATACAGTCGCTGAAATCATCACATAATTCCAAGCAAAGGCGCAGACGTAATTATTGGAACTGAGAGGTGCTATCAACTGTAACCGCCTGTAGAATTTTCACACGAACCTTTTCCGTCTAGAGAAAAGACAAAGTAAATAGATTTGGGGGCGGTGTCATTACTGTAGTAAGGAAGTCTAGCGTTAGCAGGGTTAATGCCAGTTAACGTTGGTGTACAATGAAAATACGGAATCTAAAAGAATCTACATGTGCATGCATATGCATGTACGCGCATTTTACAGGCCGGCCGGTGACAATGATAAATCAATACTAAAAACACTAGATCAGAAATACTCGCATATCACCAATCTAACGTTTCTCATCCCATTATAACGGTCGAGAGAGAATAATCGATGAAGGTGTCAATGCCCCACAGGGGCGATTTCCTTATTTGTCAACAACGAACATAACCGAAGTAGTCTTGAATATAGAAACTGTTAAAAGAATTAGCGATCACAGGGCAGTAAATTCTAACATTTCCCTAAATGGGGGCCGAAATATGAAGCTCTAGAGAATTTACTCGCTCAAGAAGGGAAATTCAACGGCCTAAACTGCGTGCTACACAGTCGAATTGCAAGTTTTAAGAAAGGTAGTAATCACCGAAATACTCTGAGGATACGTGAAATCACTTCCTTGAGTCACGCGCTCAGCAATCAAGTTCATTCCCAGTACACTCATAGAGGATGGATATCATGGCAGCTAGACGCCACAGCACGGAAGTTAAATAGTCGTCAAAACTTCAAAGCAAGCCAAGAAGAAAAATGAAAGGAATGACATCTCTTGCCTCAAAAAGGAATTAGATGACTTACGAGTGTAGGATATCTAGGGTGAATGCCAAAAAAGGAACTTTGGAAAGTGTTAGGTTAATTGAAAAGGAAAAGATTAGCTGAACATGTAAACGAGAATCCAAAAGCATTTGGTCTGACGTCAGGAAGGCTCGGGGAAATAAGTCTTCAGTCAATTTATTCAAAGACGATAAAGGCGAAAGAGTTACGAGCACTTTGGCAGAGGCCAACTTGATGTTACGCTGATAATGAAGATGACACGCTGCTACGAAACTTAGGTCGTTAATAGAATTTTTATGCGGAAAGGCAATTTGTCTTCTTTCATCATAGAAGCCAACCAATAACATTCCTCCTTTCAAAGGGTTTTTCCGCAATGCCTCGATCACCTCATGCCCACGACGGCTTACCAAATCCTTTCCGCCAAATCAATCAATTTATGCACCCTGGAAGCCACCGCTAGGGTGTGTGGCAGGGGGTGAATACACACCAGAATAATTTTACCCGAACATGACCCAACCGCGGTCGGACAATCACTTAGATCCCTTATCGTTCGTGGAAAGACTATTGGGGTAATAATAGATTTTCAACATCACTGCTAAAGAGAATACGTCCTTCCAATTAATGCAAGAGCTTCGGTCTGTCTTCGCTCCGTGAGTGATCCCCAGCCTAGCTGCTCTAATATTTTGAATAAGCTATCAAACATAAACGAGCAATAAAAGTAAAATATTTTTATTTAACTGTTTCTATCGCTGTACTCCCCTTATTTTTTAATCACTTCTCTGAATTGAATCACTGCAGCAGAAATATTGCCCGTCTTCCATGGATGACCTGGGCTTTGCCGGTTGAAAATCACTGCTCTGCCATTGCAATACTCCATTCATCACGTTGTAATGCTTCGTCTTGATCCTCGCTCCCAACGGTGAATCATTTCGATGCACTGCACGGCCTTCAATTGTGACTTCTGTTTATTATGCTGTGTTTAAGGATTTTTTTTATTAGGTAATCTACCGGTTAAGGTAGGTTTTTGGATGGACACAACTATCAAATAAACATTTTGTGACTCCCCACCTAGCAAACTAATCTATATCAGGTCCCTCTTCATCTCGGTGTACTTCTTTCCTCCCTTCATCCCGTCCAACATCCCTATCCTGTTCTTACCCTTACCTCGCTTGCCCAACATTCTCCCCTCTATTACCCTCTTCAACATTCCACTACCGCTCAATACGCCTTTCATCCATTTTTCCTGCCTCCATAGGATTTCTCTCAACAAACCCCTCTCCTCCCCCACCATTTCTAGTACTTCCTCATTTGTTTTCCTTTCGGTCCATTTCACCTTCTCCATTCTTCTCCACACCCACATTTCAAAAGCCTCCAATCTACGTCTATCCTCCTGCTTCAGCGACCACGTTTCCGCGCCGTACATAGCTACGCTCCATATCAGAGTTTTTACGAGTCTTGTCTTAACATCCCTACTCAACGTCCCCGTCATCAACTCCCTCCTCCTTGAGAAAGCCTCCTTGCCTAGCTCAATTCTTCTCCTTACGTCCCTACCACTTTGACCGTATTGGTCCAAAACACTTCCGAGATATGTAAACTGTTCTACCTGCTCTATTTTTTTCCCGCCTATTTTAATATTTAGCTTAGCCTTTTTCTTTCTGGAAAATCGCATAACCTTTGTTTTATTAATATTGATTCTCATCCCATATTTATCGCACTGAACCTCCAATTCACTCAACAATGCTTGCAACCCCTTGGCTGACTGAGCAACTAATGCTTGGTCATCAGCAAACCTAACCGATTTTACGAATTCCCCTCCGACTTTCATTCCTACCTCCAGTTCTTCCCATGCCTCTTTAATCATTTCCTCTACATATACGTTGAACAGTACCGGTGACAATGGGCAACCCTGCCTTACACCTCTTCCTAACACTGCCCATCCGGACTCTCCGTTCCCCACTCGCACCTGAGCTGTCTGAGACATGTACAGGTTGCGGATCAGTCTCCTGTCCCTCCAATCCATTCCTATTTTCTGCAATACACGCATTAATTTTTCCCAATTCACTCTATCAAACGCTTTTTCGAAATCTACAAAACAGGCAAAAACGTCCTGATTGTATTCTATATTCCTCTCGACTAGTGATCTCATTACTGCAATGGCATCACGCGTACCTCTTCCTTTCCTGAACCCAAACTGATCATCCCCTAAGTAATCATTTGCCTTACTCTCTATCCTTTTGTTGATGATCCTGAGAATAACTTTAGCTGCGTGGGATATCAAACTTATTGTTCTGTAATCCTCACATGACGAAGCCTTTGCCTTTTTTGGAATAGGAACTAACACCGATCTCACAAAATCTTCCGGCCAGATTCCTTCCTCATAGATACTACGAATCAGTCCATATATGGCCTTCTTCCCACCTTTCCCTAACCATTTCAACATTTCTACAGGAATATTGTCCACCCCCACAGCCTTATTTGCTTTCATCTCCTTTAATGCCCTTTCTATTTCATCGTCGAGTATGCCTGGACCTAATCTATCTTCTTCTACGTCATGTTCCTTTTCTATGTCTAACCTTGTCGGCCTAAGTTCTTTACCATACAGTGTTTCTATATATTCCTTCCATCTCTCTTGGATTTTTCCTGGTTCAACTATTTGATCTTACCCCACTTATCTTTAACTGTTAGTACAGATCTTGCCTTCTTACTTCCCGACAATAACTTAACCTTGCTGTATAGAGCACCAATTTCACCCTTCTTCTGTAAACTTTCCATATCCTCGCATTGTGTTTTCCACCATTCTTCTTTTGCTTTATTTGTGGCCCTTCTCAATTTATTGTTTAACTCTTTGTACTTCATTTTGCCTAACTCTGTGTTTACATTTTTCCATCTTCTTCTCTCATCCATCTTTGCAATCATCTCATCCGTTACCCATGGTTTCCTTATCCTTTTCCCGTTAACGGTTCCTATAGTGTCTTTAGCGGCTTCCAATATCCCTTTCTTGATACATTCCCATTTTTCTTCGATAGTACTCAGTTCTTTACCGTCATCCAACATTTTCTCTACAGCCTGCTGATACTCCTTCCTCGTTAATCCATTTACTGCTTCTAAATTCCATTTCCTAACCCGCCGCCCTTGCCTTATCTTCTTGAAACGAACATTACATTTCATAACAACTAAATTGTGGTCAGAGTCCGCATCCGCTCCTGGGAAACTGTGCGAATTTATCACACTGTTCCTAAACCTGTGCCTAACCATAATATAATCTAACTGATACCTTTCTGAGTCACCTGGCATTTTCCATGTATACCTACGCCTTTTGTGGTGCCTAAACCATGTGTTAGTAATGACTAACCCCTGTCTCCTGCAGAATTCAATTGCTTTCTCCCCGCGTTCATTCCTCGTGCCTAACCCATAGTCCCCCACCTCACCACCATCTCTTCCTTCGCCTACCGTCGCATTCCAATCCCCCATCACTATCAAATGTTTCCCTGCAGGAACACCCGCGACTATATCCTCTAACTCATCATACATCCTATCGACTTCTTCCTCCTTGTGGTTGCTCGGTGGCATGTATACCTGAATTATGACCAAGTTCGTCGGCTCTGCTTTAATCTCTACGAGTAAAATTCTATCTGTCGCTTGCTCTATGTTGACTACGCTTCTTCCTACCCCTTTATTTAAAATTACGGCAACCCCTCGTTGGCTCTCGTCCCCGCCGCTGTATATTACTCTATAATTGTCACTCCAGTAATCCCCGCTATCCTTCCATATCACCTCGCAGAGGCCTAAAACATCTATCTTACCTCTTTCCATCTCTCGCTTAATATTTTCTAATTTGCCTCTCCTCAACATTGTCCTGACGTTCCAGGTTCCTATTCTAACTACTTTCGCCTTCTTCTGAGTCTTCTGTCCTGCTGAAGTTATTTCTTCCCTGCAAGGGTTTCGTGGGATGACGACCGCGGAAGCCTTGCCTCTCCCGCTGCCGGGCACGACACACGGCCTCTTGGGCCGAGTCCCGTAGTTGCCAGGACTCATATTATTTATAGTGCCCATCATTATATTCTTGGGAATCATAATTGAGGTGGTTTCCCGTTGCCTTCCTAAATAGTGTTTTTAACGTGACACCATCACTTAATGGCCGCCCCACTGGGGTCAGACGCCATTGCAGCAGCCTCACTGAGGAACAGACGCTGCGTGGACTACCTTTCGTCTGGCTCCTAACCTTCGACCTATCTGGCATGGGTGACCCTTCCAGGAGTAATTATTATTACTCCCGCCAGCACAGCTCTAGAGGTCATCGGAACACACAAGCCCTTCCACCACGACAAGGTTGTAGTCCATGGGAGGGTTTAAGGATTGATAAACATTTATATAATGCTATTTTCGTGGTTGATAGTTAATGCTCCGCTAACATTTAGTAAAATGTAATTCATTTGCGTTTCTTACAGTGCAATCTCAAATAGCGCCGTACCTGTATTTGAAAGTGCGTGATTCTCCTAATATTCATACGTACAATTCAAGTGAATTTCAGACGCACTTTTCTGATGGCCACAATGGAAATTATGCCTTTTCTGCGGCGATCCACCTCTGCTGTGATACTCAAATTTCTCCCATGACAGACAATGAAGCCTCGTGGGCTTTCACAGGGTGATGCAATCTGAAGAAAATAACATACATGTTCCCGTGTGATTAGACTTGAAGATTGCTAATATTGCATCACATATGATGATATAAAATGACTTCTAGTATGATAAAATGAGAGTGGATGGAGAATTTCCAAATAACGCCGCGGTATCTTAACTGGCTATGGGTAAGGCACTCGATCGAATCTCGAAAGGTCCGGGTTCGAATCCCGGTCAAGGCGAATGATTTTTACATGCTGAAATTGTTGCATTAGCGTCTCCAAATACTTAACATTTTTCTGCAGTTTACTGATACGCGCGAGGAATTTTTGGCAGTTGTGATGGTGAAAAGGTGATAAGTGGTCTTCCGATTACCTTCCTCACTCATCATCAATATGGCTTGAATATCTTGGGACTACCTTTGAAAACATCAGAGGTTATATAATTTGTTACTAATCTTTTTCGGTTAGGTGTTTCGTCTACGTATGCATTTGTCATAAAACGAGTGATGTTGTGAATCGGCGGTATAAATTCCTGAGCACTTGAAGGTTTCACTTTGGCACAGCCAGTACCCCAATTTTCTCCAGAAAAATATCCTCATTCCTTTCAGTTTACTTAAAAAATAAATGAAAGTTTACGCTTTCTGTATTCAAAGCATCACGTGGATTTAATGTTGAGAGGAATTGTGAATACATAACCTAATAAGTTATTTTTTTTGCTTGGATGGCCACATCTTTACATACAGCCAATTGCGTTTCCTTAGAAAAGTAGGGCACTTGCACATTGGGTTCGACATGATCTTGGCCAGCCAACGACCACAGAAAATTATGCACGCAGGAGGTCGCTTTTAGGATTTCAGGGCAAACTAAGAACGATACGAGTTATTCAGTTGCGTACAACTTCCGCCAAAGCAGATCTGCGCCAGGTCCGATGATGTTTTAATAGCTTATAACTACGCGGAGCGCGTTGGTGGGCCTGTGCGACAGGTGGGATGGGAATAAATAAAACAAAAGTTATGCCGATAAAAAGAGAAAAGGTTAGGGCAAAAGTTGGGCAAAAACCAAGGCAGTTGGAGCAGTTTGCCTATCTCGGAGATGTTTTGGAGCAACACGGTCAAAGTAGTAGGGACGCAAAGAGAAGAATTGCGCTAGGCAATGAGACTTTCACAAGGAAGAGGGAGTTGATGGCGGGGACGTCGAGTAAGGTTGTTCAGAAAAGGCTAATGAAAACTTTGATATGGAACGTGGTTACATACGGCGCGGAAACATGGTCATTGAAGCAAGAGGATAGACGTAGATCGGAGGCTTTTTAATTGTGGGTGGGTGGGATGAGAAAGGGAAAATGGACTTAAAGGAAAACAAATGAGGAAGCACAAGTTATGGCGGGGGAGGAGAGGGGATTGTTAGTGGAGAAATCACGAGGAAACAGGGAAAACAGATGAAAATCATATTGATCGGCGGTGAATGCTAGGCAAACGAGTAAGAGGGAGGAATAGGATAGATAGATAAAGGACTTTATTTGGGCGAAATTGAGACCTAATTGTCCCTTCTTCCATTTAATACAATAGGGAGGATAGGCGAGAGTAGTAGCAGAGAGCAACCGAATGAGAGAGAGATGTTGAACGGGATGAAGGAAATATGCGGACGTGAAGAGGGGCTTTATTGGGCATTTGATGCGAGGGTGCGTTTTCGAAGGAGACGCAAGGAAATTTTCTTTAATCGTTTTGCAACCTGTGTCCAATCAGAACCTACCTTAATCGGTGGATTACCTGTAATAATTAAATAGAAAGTAGGAGCAGCTGACCATGATGAACAATATTATTATATCTATAAATCCGCACTGACAAGGTTAGACATAGAAAAGGAACATAACGTAGAAAAAGATAGCTTAGGTCCAGGCATACTCGACGATGAAATAGAAAGGGCATTAAAGGAGATGAAAGCAAATAAGGCCGTGGGGGTGGACAACATTCCTGTGGAACTGTTGAAATGTTTAGGAATATGTGGGAAGAAGGCCCTATATGGACTGATTCGTAGTATCTATGAGGAAGGAATCTGGCTGGAAGATTTTGTGAGATCAGTGTTAATTCTTATTCCGAAAAAGGTAACGGCTACATCATGTGAGGATTACAGAACAATAAGTTTGACATCCCACGCAGCTAAAGTTTTTCTCAGTACCATCAACAAAAGAATAGAGAGTAAGGCAAATCATTACTTAGGGATTGATCAGTTTGGGTTTAGGAGAGGAAGAGGCACGCGTGATGCCATTACAGTAATGAGATCACTAATCGAGAGTAATATAGAAGACAAACAGGACGTAATTGCCTGTTTCGTAGATTTCGAAAAAGCGTTTGATAGAGTGAATTAGGAAAAATTAATGCGTGTATTGCAGAAAATAGGAATGGATTGGAGGGACAGGAGACTGATCCGCAACCTGTACATGTCTCAGACTGCTCCGGTGCGAGTGAGGCACGGAGAGTCCGGATGGGCAGTGTTAGAAAGAGGGGTAAGGCAGGGCTTCCCATTGTCACCGGTGCTGTTCAACGTATACTACCTTGATCAAAAAGTTCCCGGAATAACCACCGTGTGGCGCTCCCATCGTTCCGATTTGAGTTATGTTTTTTTTGTTAAATTGGTACATCTGTTGTTGATATTCCCTTTAAATCTTAGTGTCATAACTTGACATTTGCAAAAGTTACGTAGCCAAGAGTACATCTATCTCTGTGTGTGTTGGCGAATTTTTACAATTGCAGAAATGGATTTAAATTTGCAACAACGAACTTGCATTAAATTTTGCGTAAAAACGGATTTAGTGGCGCACGGACGTTGGAAATGTTGGGAAAGTGTTTCGGCAACGATTCTCTAAAAAAAACGGTCGTTTACCAGTGGTACGAGCGGTGCAGAAGTGGTCGTGAGTCAATCGAAGATGATGAACTCGTGGCAGACCATCGACATCGAAAGTCATTGAAAAAATTGATAAAGTAAAAGAAATGTTGGTCAATAACCGCAAATTAACCATCAGAGAAATAGCGGAGGACTTGAACATTGCCTATGGATCCGCCCAAGACATTGTGGTTAATGATTTGGGTTTCCGTCGTGTAGCAGCAAAGTAGGTGCCAAAAGACCTCAATTTCATGCAAAAAAGAGACCGTGTTGACGTCGCAAAAGACATGATTTGCGAGGCTGAATCCGATCCCACATTCATCAAAAGGATCATTACTGGAGACGAGACGTGGGTTTATGAGTACGACACGCAATCCAGACATCAGGCAAGTGAATGACGTTCACCAAATGAGCCGAGACCAAAAAAACCAAGTCGTTTTCAGTCAAAAAAGAAGGCAATGCAGACGGTTTTCATGGATTACAACGGTGTAGTGCATCATGAATTTTTGCCAGAAGGCCAGACAGTAAACAAAGAGTATTATTTGGGCGTTATGAGACGTTTGCGTGAAGCAATTCGCCGAAAGAGACCAGAAATCGTCGCACAGTGCGTCGAGACCGTCGCACAGTGCTATCATTATTCGTAATTTTTTGACAAAAAATGCAACAAATACCATCCAACAGCCACCGAATTCACCTGATTTGGCTCCCTGTGACTTCTTTCTGTTCAATCGAGTTAAAAAAACCATTACGGGGAACGCGTTTTAGCAGCCGAGAGGAAGTAATGGAAAAATCGCAGGAAGCACTGATGGGCATACCGAAAACCGAATATAAAAAATGTTTCGAGGATTGGATCAAGCGCTGGCATAAGTGTGTTGCTGTCGATGGGGATTACTTTGAAGGGGACAATATAGATTTAGATGAATAAACT